>VWZX01010982.1:0-27692 GCA_013399015.1 Galbula dea | reverse complement strand
AGCTCCCTCAGCACCCATGGGTGCATCCCATCAGGACTCATGGATTTGTGGATGTCCAGATGGCTTAGCTGTTCCCTAACACAGTCCTCCTCAACTAAGGAAAACTCNCTCTTGGGCCCCTTTATCTTCTAGTACCCTGTCCCATGAGATTTCCCCTAGCAATATCTTGAAAAGATCAAAGTAGACCCTTCTGAAGTCTAGGGTTGTGATCCTACTAGATATGCTATTTCTACCAGACAAGGTCTTGAACCCTACCATCTCATGATTGCTGCAGCCAAGGTTGCCCTCAACTTCTACCTCTCCAACCAGACCCTCCTTGTTAGCGAGCATCAGGTCCAGCAGTGCTCCCCGCCCAGTTGACTTTTTGGCATATTTTTGCATTTGCATCAAGAAGTTATCATCAATGCACTGGAGGAACCTCCTGGACTGTGAATGGCTGGCTAAGTAGGCCTTCAGCAAATATCTGGGGAGTTAAAATCCCCCATAAGAACAAGGGACTGTGATTGTGAGGCCACTNCAAGGGCCTGTGATTGTGAGGCCACTGTCAGCTGCCTCATCAACTTCCTCATCCTGATCAGGTGGCCTGTAATAAACACCCACAACAGTATCCCCCATGCTAACCTGCCCCTTAATTCGCACCCATAAACTCTCAACTTGCCACTCATCCACCCTTGGACAGAGCTCAATATATTCTAGTTGCTCTCTCATGTAAACAGCAACTCTACCACTTCGCCTTGTAAACCTGTCTTTCCTAAAATGTATATAGCCCTCCATGACCACATTCCAGTCTTGTGAGTTGCCCCACCATGTCTCTGTAATTGCCAGCAGATCATAACCCCTTGATCACACATGGATTTCTATCTCCTCCTGTTTATTCCCCTTTCTGTGTGCATTGGTACAGGCATTTCAGGGAGTGAGCTGAGCATGCCAATTCTGCCCCAGAGGGGCGGGACGCCTTCCAGTCTGTATTAGTACTAGCACTAGAACACTGCCCCACTGGTGCAGACCTGGCAACAACCCCATCCCCCTTCGAATCCAGTTTAAAACCCTGTGGATGAGCCCTGCTTGTTCTTGTCCTAGAATCCTTTTTCCCCTGCAAGATAAACCTTTCCCGCCTCCTATCATCTGGCCTGATACCTTGTAAAACCCAAAGCCCTTCCTGTAGCACTAGCCTCAGAGCCAGGTATTTATGAGCTGAATTCTTCTATTCCATTCCATATCATGGTCTGGTACTGGAAGTAGGGAAGAGAAAACAACTTGGGTCCCAGACCCTTTTACCAACTGTCCCAAGACCCTGAAATCTCTCTTCATTCCCCTCAGACTGAAGGACGCAGCTTCTTTCCCCCCATCTGAAAGATCAATAACAGATAAAAGTCTGGTAACCACACCATGTTGGGAAGTTCCCCAGTAATATCCCTAATTTGGGCTCCAGGAAGACTGCAGGCCTCCCTGTGATGAGGGTCAACCCTGAATATTGGGCCCTCTGTTCCATCTAGGAATGAGTCTCCAACAATCACAACTCTTCTATTCCTCTCTGTGGAAGAGTTTGTCATATGTCCAGGTAGCCTAACTGACTGTGGCAAGACCTCTGGTACAGGTTGCCTGTCATCCACATCTCCATTAGACTGACTGTCTTCCAGCAGGGCCTCATACCTGTTTCTCAGAGACACCTGGGAAGATGAGGCAGGCAAGGAAGGCACTAACCTTCTGCCACGGCCATGAACTTTCCTCCACTCACCCTTTTCCTTTAGGCCTCTGTATTCCACCTTTGCCCAGCTTTCTCTTTCTACGAGCCCCATCCCTGTTGTGTGTGGGTGACTGGGAAGACAGGGGAGGTGAGAAGGGGTCTCTCTTGCCTTTCTTACCTTTCTGGGAGGGACCTGCCTCCGTTCCCCATCATCTCTTGAGTCATCCTTTTCCGGGCGACAAAAGGATGTGGGATTCCCTGCTTCTCATACAGCCCTCACCTGCTGCCTCTCTCTCAGGGATGCTAGAGCCTGGCTCCACCTTTCTATCTCCTTTTCAAGTTTGCTTATAGTTTGTAACCTCATGACTTCTTCTTTCAGCTCAGCCACCATACTGAGCAGATCATTCACCTGTTCATACCTGACACAGGTGTTATCTCTCCTACCTTCCATTGCAAATGCCAGGCTCTGACACTCTCTGAAGCCAGGGGCCTGGACACAGGCACGTTTGCGTGGGGACTCTGGGTGCCCACAGTTTTTCTCACAGCAGCCCTCAGCAGAGTTACAACCATGCCTGGATATTTACAAAAGACCGACCTCGCAGGCTGCGGCGACATGCCCAAATGGCTCACCCATCTCCTTGACTGACCTCTTCAAGTGCACAGGAATCACAGATCCCTGCACTCCTTGGGTGTTTAAATTGGCCACGCTGACTGCAGCCCCACACACACCTGTCCCTGCTTCCCTCACAAGAAGACCAGGCCAGGGGACAGAAACCAAGGACTATATGGAGCTTGCACATGGCCAGGGGAGCCAAAACTCTTCCAAAATTCCCTTTCTGCTGCCTGAATGTACCAATTGCAGACAATCACCAGGCTGGTCTGAGAGAATAGCTCAGGCAGAGTTACAAGGGTGTTTCAATCATGTATAACAAACTAAAGGAAGAAACTGAAAGGAATATTTATCTGTAACAGTTTCAACCATGCAGTGTGAAAATATATGAGGAATCCAGAACTGGATTGATATTTCTGAATTGTCCAGCCACCACACTAATTCAAGTAGTTAATCAAATCAAGTTTGAGATGGTCAGGTTGCTTATGTCCAAATTTCAACCCTTTCTCTGTTCATCAGCTGCACTGTGTTCTGAGAAAATAGGCTCAAAACACTGATCACTGCTAGGACTGAGAAAAAGAGAAGAGCTTTTCTTCCTCCTCCTACTTGTGAGTAACACAGAAGTAACAAACAAGGATCATAGGACATGGGAAACCACTTTGCAGTGAATGCTAAGCCCATTTAGTATTACAACATCGATAAAACTCTCCTCCAAGGTTATACAGGTCACCTAGAAAGTCTTCTACCATCACATCCCTCTGAATAATCTGTTCTTTAGGATAGAGCTTAATAATTAGACTTAAATAATTACCCTGCTTTGAGTCAGAGACAAGTGGGCTGCATAGAAGAAAATCTTTAACTATACACAAGGATGCATTATCTCCCTATTTAGTATACAGAAAAAAATAATTAAAGTTAATTACTCTGTGACTGCCTAGGACTTCCCAGCCACCATCTGTTCTGCTCTAGCTTTAGGATCATTACTGGGAATAAAATCAGAGATCACTCCCAAACACTACTTCCTGTGGTTTGGATTAAACTAAAATCTTCATTTGCACCCCTTCTATTACCATCTCTGAGCACAAGAGATGAGAAGGACTAGGTCGTCTCTGCTGTTTTCAAAACTAAATGAGATCTTCAGACGAGATACCTTTACAGAAGGAAGATTGTGTCTGCTGCCAGCACAACGCCTCATTATCTGGTAGTCCTTCTGCAGATAATAACCACAGCATCTCTCATATACATTCTTTTCTACGTTTTACACTCTTCTATATCTTGACCTTGGATTTTAAGAAAGGGGAACATAAACATCCATACCTCTTCAATCCAATGCAGAACAAAGGGACCAGCACAGGGCTGTGCCCCAGAATAAGATGCCATGCATCTTCATTACTTCTCTAGTGTTATACATGAGAGGAACAAGTTAAAAACTTTTTACACAATTGCCAGACAGGCAAGCAGTGGAGGAGCTTGCTTAAACTCTTAATTTTTATTCAAGGTCACTAAACCTTTCTACAATTAATGAGAAAATATGAAAACTTAGCACTTTCTCTCTTCCTTCTTCCACCACCTCGAGTATCAGCTCCCTCTCTCAACAGGATGGTGTACCAGAATTCTTCTACCTGCAAGAGCAGCAAACCATATTCCTGGGCACAACTGAGGAGTACCCATGAGGATAAGCAGTTCTGACATTGGCTGATACAGAGCACGACACCATGTAGAACAGTAATCTAAAACACTGTTTTTCTTCTCCCTCACTTGCTACAGCATTAACAAATGTTAATTTCCAATTATCTAACAGTTCCCACCCAAAGATCTCTAATGCTAATCCTGTAAGTCTCTAAAATCCCCATTGTCCCTAAAGTGAAGAATTTTGCTGATGTGGACACTAAAGCAGAATGAAAGCATGCTGACATTCTAAAAAATTATTAAAATACGTGGGGAGAAAAGGACCAAGAAATCCCTGAGTTGTACTGGAAATCTTCCATAGAAATCACCTCTCTTCCTTCCCACATAATACATTAACCATTGTTATTTTTTCTTCATTTCTTAAGAACTAACCAACATTGCTCTTGTGTACTCAGCAAAGAGTTAGAAGATAAGTGAAATAAATGTCAATTAATAAATCAAAAAAGAAGAACAGGAAAAAAACAGTTGAACTATTATTATTTCTACTTGTTAGGTTCCATATTATGCTCACATCCTTTTTATTCTCTCTTCTAGTCTATGTTCCCACACACATTAGGTACCTGTATGGAGTGAATGGTAAGTCATCCACTGCCAACACACAGGGAAAGACTGGAGGATCACAAATGTGGCAATAAATGTATCTGGCTTTGTGAAAACATCCATTCTTAAAGAAAAGATGACAAAAATAACAAAATGTATTTGGCATAAAACTAACCAGAACTTTGTGTATATTTGTTTAAAAATATATATTCATACAATACCTGCCTGAATGAGAAATTTTTACTTTTACTTTTTAGTTTTACTTTTCGAATGGAGTATTTTATAGTACATTATGGTAATGAATTACAACACTGCCTCTCTATTCTTATCATTATATAGGCTTGGTTGTTCTCTTCCTTAATGAAGGAACTGTATTAATTTCTAAAATGAATCTTCTTAATCTTTGATACATATCTTCAGTAAACAAAGTGTAAAAATCATTAATTTCTCAGTATGTTAAAATCATGAAATTTTGTTTCTATTTTCATGCCATATGCTACAACTAATTAGATAAAACAAGGAATCTGATTATAAATAAAAATCTTGGATTTTTAGTGCTAATTATAAGTGTTTATTAGAATCTCAAAGTAATGAGATTGCAGCTTAATATGACAATTTAAAAATAAAATGTGAAACACAATTTAACAAGAAAATATAGATGATCAGGCAAAACCACTTAATTATTTAAAAAACCTCTGCAAAATGCATGGATCTAAACCATGCCGTGGTTTATACATTTTTCAATATAAGCAGCTGAAAGAAACAGAGATTCATGACCTGACCATTTGCATACTTTACAATTGTCTGCTTCCATAGCTGCTTTTTGGAACAGAACCACTTATGTATGAATGTTGATTTATGCATGCACATGTAGTCTCCTTCTCTGGAGAGATTCAAAACCCGTCTGGACATGCTCCTATGTGACCTGGTCTAGGGAATTCTGCTGTGGCAGGGGGGTTTGGTCTAGATATCTTTTGAGGTCCCTTCTAACTCCTAATATTCTGTGATTCTGGGATGTGCAATGATGGCAGTAGGTATCTAGAAAGCAGAATCACAGAATCACAGGATATTAGGAGTTGGAAGGGACCTCGGAAGATCATCTAGTCCAACCCCTATGCCAGAGCAGGATTCCCTAGACCAGGTCACACAGAAGCGCAGAACCACCACTATTCTGCAGATTAGTGCTGTCTTGACTTTGAGACATCCTTTGAAATAAGCTGTACATAAAAATCATGAAAGGCAATTATTATATCTTTTCCTTGTTAATACACTTCATATTATTTTCACTTATTAACCCAGAAGCAAATCCTCTGTCATGACACCCTGTCACTTCAATACTGTTTCATGACCAAATACTTTATACTGTAAAAAGTCAATCACGATTAATAACCAAAGAGTGCTTTGATGATGCGTAGGCAACCACTTCAAGTAACATTTTGTCCAGAGGTTCAGCTTGTTCTGTACACTTGAACTATACTTAAAATCTGGAGGAATGCATCAAGAAAATGAGCTGCACTGGGGAGCAATTGTCTGCTTGCTGAGCACCGCAATGTGCAGCTGTTGAGAACAGGTTCCCTCAGAAGATGTCACAGTTGTCAATAACAATCAGAGCAGAAGCTTCAGGAGCACAAAGGAAATAATGTAGCCCCTAAATGACCAAAGATCACTTTCTAGTCCTTTGCGGGTTCCTGTTTGAAGTAATAAAATTGCTTACTGCTTATATTAATTTTCATTTTGTTCAAAGCTGTGCAAGAACATTTGGTAAGGCAAAAAAAGGAGATCACAGAATCACAGAATATTAGGAGTTGGAAGGGACCTGGAAAGATCATCTAGTCCAACCCCCCTGCCACAGCAGGATTCCCTAGACCAGGTCACACAGAGGCGCATCCAGATGGGTTTTGAATACCTCCATAGAAGGAGACTCCACAACCTCTCTGGGCAGTCTGTTCCAGGGCTCTGTCACCCTCACTGTGAAAAAAAGTTCTCTGCTTCTTAGGACTTTTCAGGTCATGTGTATTAACAGGTATAAATGCTAAAGATATATGAAACAGCCTGTTCTTTTATTTGTTTTCCCCATATGTGTGAAACTCACCTTAAAAATATGAGTGCTTTATCATATGAGAGTCAGTCTCAGTTTAGTATATGTAGCTGCTAAAGTGTTAGAACTCCGTTCTACCTTCTGAATGCTACTATCTTTTTCAAATGTATGTTAGCAAGGTATGCTGCAAATACAGGATATGTTTCCAAACTTTTAACTTTTTTATTTGTCCCCATAAATACTTCGTTAATTTGTAATGTAATAGTTATTCTGCAACAAAAATATAGTTGAGTACAAAATTAAGCAGAATAATAGTTTTATTTATTATGTTAGAACTTCACAAAGGTATAACAGATTGGAAATGGCATTCTCAAAATAGTTCTTTGTTTCATTTCATGTTTCATATTTCATCAACAACGTATTATTTCTCCAAGATCAATGATGTCTGTGAATAAAATCCTTTCCTGACCTGTGATGCAGAACAGCAACTGCAGCAGAAATCATGACAAATACTGTGAAGTTGAGGTGGGAAAGTACATGGTGCGTGAGCACATATGAAAGATGACTACATGCTTTCCGTAAAAAGAAGACTGTCCATCAGAAGACAGCTGAGGTGAAGCTGCTTAGTGTACCTATGACCACCTGCATCCACTGACAGAGCCCCAAAACTCCCACATGCACATGAATGACAGACCAGTTGGTGCAGTTTTGGCTGCAATGAGTAGATAAAGTCCATCCCTCTCTAACTGCTACATACTCTGCCTCTCCAAATTTTGCATCTAGCTTAGAGGTGTTGAACCTATAGCTAATAAAAATGCTGGGATTATACCACATTGCTGAGCACAGGGCTCTGCTGCTAGCAATATGGGTTCCCAAATCTGCAAAGTCAATACAGTAAAATACCCCAAAATTCAACTTGCAGACCTCACTCAACACCAACTCAGCATGAAGCTGTGGGATTTTTGAGTAGATATTGCCATCATCCATCCTAATATTCCTGGATTTCCTTTGTCTTAATAATCATCTGGTTAACATTTTAAGGCTGTAAACTGTGTGAAGTTTTGGCTACACAGTTTGTAAACCAGAAACATGGGACACTGCCTAGCTCAATTTACCAGTGTTTATCAGAGGGTAAATGAGCTAAACATGTGAAGAGAAATAGGAGTGGGGTCCACAGTATAAAAACCCAAACAATAAACAACAACATTTGAAAAATGAGAGTTTAATGGCAGAGCTTTGTGAGTGATGCTGGACATGTTTAAGAGCACAGATCTCAAAATGTTCTTTTGTTGTGCACACACTCACATGCCTCAGTTCTGCTATCTTCTAGTTACAGAGTTGAATTTTGCTGCCTACATAGGAACGTTTGATGTGTAACATAATGAGCTTTTCACACAGCTGAACACATGAATGAGCATGAAAAGGGGCACTTCATAACAAAGACTACATGTCTGCTTTTTGTATGCTGATTCCCTCCTCTACACTGAGCTACCAAAGTGATAAACTACACTGTGACTTCTCCCATCTGTCTATTGTCAATCCTTTATGAGTATTGGTAACTGTAATATAATTCATGCTACATACCAAATGAAAAGATTTTCACTTTGACACTAGGATAAGCAATTGTTACCCGACAGAATGAGAACAGAAAATGAAAAAAGGTGGCCACAATATTACAGTAGGAACAATAAGTTATTCATAACCTCCAATGCTAGAATGGCAGGAAGCATCTTTTTCACCACAAAAGACCAAATGTGTTCTTTTATAATGAAATTCCTCTGTCACAGACCCTTTTCTACACAGGCTGCTTGCATTAGTCACAATAAAGTGCATACATTGGAAGGAAAATACCACAAGTCATCCTTTCTGTCAAAGGGTTCCACAAATAAGTCATCCTCTTAAAAATAGTTTCTATTATTTTCCTGTTGTTCAGTTCTGGGAAAAGTGTATTTAAATGAACTAGCAGTCACACAGCATATCTGTAATCTGGCAAACAAGCAATCTGCAGTCATTTTTCTTTGATTCTTTCTTCCTTCCCCCATCTTTTGTCCTTATTAGTATGCAAAGCAAGTCAAAGGAGGGAATTTCTTGTTCTCTTGTTCACTAGCTGGAGGGTTATTCCATTGCCATTCTATTTATAGATTAGCTTTCAACAGCAGTGGGGTATTCACCATTTGCTGTTCAGCATTTTATATTCTTTTTATATTCAGCTAGCCTTCAGGGGACATAGCATTTTCATAAAGTCTATGAATGACATTAACACTGCTTCTAATATTTTATCTGCCTTTTTTATATCGTAAGTAAAATCATATTCTACTACCATTCCTAAGTTTAAAAAAATGTTGTTGTTAATTTAATAATGGAAATGCAAAGGAGGCAAAAGAGCTTGCTTCTGAGGAAAGATTTTTGTGCATTTTTTTGATTTATTATAACCTTGCAGAAAAACTACCACTGAAACAAGCACAAGTTAAGGAATGTGGTATTAAATTTATTAATGAGAAATGATGACTCACTTGATATACTATCATCACCTGGCATAACATCACTATACAGAAAAAGATACGTAGATCCATTTCCTCTATAAATGGCAAGCTCAGTTCTCAGATGCAGCTGCTTGTTTGATGCTACTGCAGTAAATTAGTGTGCTACTACAATGAACCAACTAAGTTAATTGCCTCTCCCTCTTCACTGAGGAATCTGAACTGGACACTTGGAGGCCAAGGGTAACTTGCCCCAGAGCAGCCATAAATAGGGTGCAAAAAACCCAACGCAGCAGGGAAAACGCTGGGTATTGAAAAGTGTGGAGAATATTTCCACAGTGTACTTGTAATAGTGGGGATCTGGGTCTGCAAAGTAGCCAGCCAACCAGTTTGTAGAAAACATCTCCAACTAGAGCTGATTTCACCTTGCCTCAGCTCTTGTGACATCAGTTTTCTTTTTGCTGTTTCTGCTCCTCCACAAGCCTTTCTGTCCACTGCACATTGCATAGCAGACGAGGACAGTGAATGATGGTCTGGCAACATATTGCTGGGCAACAGAATTCTGAGTAGTAGATACGAGATTCCGCTGCTCCTGTGTGTGGCAAACAAAATTCAAAATCATATTTCAAAGGGTAGACAGAAGATCCCCACAAATTATCATACATCTTTGTGGGATTTTCTATGGTACCCCTTGAGGTGAATTAAATGTTTGTGCTTAAGTACACAATACATAGTGAACAGTGTACTGGGCAGAGTCCAACCACTGTAAGTGTCTCTACAAGGAGCTTGCATGTATACCTCAAGTCCAAGATCTTATACACTCTTGTACAAGCACCAGTCCTCAACATATCTTTAGGACCATGCCCCAGACCAGCTCCTGAGCACTTCCGTTCCAGGATGGCAGGATGTCTACATGACAAAACTGAGGCTGTTTTTTATCTCCTCTTCAAGGGAAACTTCACTTCTTTACAGCAAAGTCCTTCTGTCTCTGACATCCCTGACTCCAGCCAGTTTAAATCCTTCTACAGTGGGGTCTTCTTGACCTCCATACCAGGTCATTTCTTGGTCACAAATAACCGCTGCTGAGCAGTTCCAGTTTTATTGGGTTTTTTTAATTTTAAGAAGTTCCTTAATGTTTTTTAGGATACACGTTATCCTCTCTTCTCTCCACTGGTAGACTTTAGACCTGTAGCTTGCCCTTGCTGAAGATAGCAGCACTATTTGCAGGGTGGGAGCAACAAGCTCTGGAAGACACATAGCAGCACAGAGGAACTAGACAACTTGCAATTAGGGCTCCCTTGTTGAAATTAAACTTGTCTTGGGGCACCAGAGGAAACACTAAAGGAAGATGTTTCACAGCTATACCACCTCCATCTTTCAGAGAAGGGTCATGTTCAGCCCTTCATGCTGATACACAGACCACCACTGAGGGAAGGTACACTAAGGGAAGATATTTTCCATGTTGAAAATCCATATACCTCTAAGCTTGAAAGGTTTTCATGTAAAAGACAAAAAGCAATAGAGAAGCTTGAATTTGCATGCCAATGTAGTATTTTAAACATGTAATATTTTACTGCATGCTGATAAGCACCCAGGGCATTTGCCTACTAGTATCAATTTTGCTGGCATAGTTGAAGTGAAAATTACACAGTGATTACCTAGCCCTTCCATTTGTCTTTCTGCTTCTCTCACCTATGAGGAAAAAAACAAGAAACATCTACAAACTGACAAATTTGGTTCACCATAATGATTAGGGACAATATTCAAAATTATGTTTCAGTTTGTAAACAACACAGGTGGAACCCTTTATACAACCTCCCTATCCTCACACCTCTGAATTATGAGTGATTGAGTAGATCACGTGATAGGCTGGATGTGTAAGAAAAAGTCCAAAATGCATCTGAATACTGACAAAATGAGCAACATAGAGAACAAAAACCACTAGGTGATGATATCATCACATCCTAGCATTATGCTATATTTAATTCATAATTTTTCACACAGAAAGGCTTTTATGTCCATAAGGATCCAATAAATGGAAGAGTAGCTTTCAATTTTGTGCACTCTATTTGTTCTAGTTGAATTTGAAAGAAAAAGCCAAGGCATAAGAGCTGTTTTATGGTATTTAACTAGAGTTTAGACAGTCAAAAAATATTTCTTTACATTTTCAGCAGTGTAATCCTTCTCTTTGTCATTCCATGTTGAATTTTGCATTTGCCTTAAGCAAGAAATCATGCCACACCGGAAGATGAAAGGAAGCATAGTACAATGATTAGATGGACACTAAAAGACTTGGCAGATAGTGTCCTCACCCTGATACATGTTTCCATTATGCCTTTTGGCCTTTAGTTTTGTGATAATACTGCCATATTGTCTCAGGTTTGTAAACATACTCACAGATTACCCACAGAGCCTATTTATTGTATGTGTCTCCCTCTGCCAGCAGAGTAGAACATGTTGCCATAGCCAGATTATCTTACATCTTGCTCAGACAAAGCCTGCTTGGAGCCAATACTGTGAGCTTGTATCTCTGCTCACAGAATGGTCAGACTTGGCCCAGATCTATGCAGCACCAGATCTACGACTGCTGAGACAGGGGATATTCATTCCTGAGCAAGGTGCTTGCATTGTTAGTTCTTTACAACACATAGACAGGTGCAGAGGAAAGTGAAAGACTGAGCCCGAAAGGCTCAAGGTGGGCTCTCTATTTCTAGGTAAACACAGTCAGCATGGGCTGTCAAGGATGGAAACTGCTCTACTTTTTAAGAGGGACTCAAGAGGAGTTGTGCAAGAAACAACACAAGCAGACAAAATGGAAAGCAAGATGAAACACTATGCTCCTGTGCTGAAAGGGGTAAGTAGCACCAGAGATTTGGATGAAGAGTGAAAATCCAAATAAATATCCTACCTCCTCCTCCACCAACAATTTCCACATTTAAAGGCAAATAATTGCAATTCATGGTAGGTGAAAGCATTCAGGTTAGTGCTGACTCAGAAATAAAAATGATTTACAGCCCTACAATGCTCCATGTAATAGTGAGAAGAAATTGGCAAGTGTCTTCAAGGCGTAATGGCTCTTCATTTCCCTACCCTATTTAATTTCACCATTACAAACATTCAAGCTTCTAGATCCATTTCTAAAAGTAATCAGATTCATTTTCTCACTACTGTTAATTGATTTAAATGTTTCCTTCTTTGTCCACCCACAGGAAAGTACTAAAAGAAGGGGTAGAGACATTCTGTCCATGCAGTATTAGAGAGGAACTTGAATACTATTTTTCTGAAAGCTTAAGATTTTGACAAATCTGTTCAAATTGAAAACATTTCAGGAAATGAAAATACTCCACTTAATTTGTAAAAATAATTATGAATTAATTAACAGAACTTGAGGCAACAAATACAAACCTGAAATGTTGTCTACAGCCACAGTTAGGCACTGGAAAAGTACTCCTGCCCAGAAAGGTACTGGCATGTCCACCCTTGCTGATTTTCAAAATTCAGCTGGGTCAGGCCTTGCGCTAGCTGAGATGCCTTTGAAGTTAGCTCTCTTCTGAACAGAAGGTCAGACTACACAGTAAATATCTGATCCAATTTCTTACTATTATGATCACATTTTATGTGATTAAATAATGTGGTTTTATGTGATTATGATCACATTTTAGCAATATGTAAATTATAATACTTTTATGCATAGAACCAAGACAAAAAGCTAAATCAACAAGTTGTTTTTTCTAGAAGAAATCTTCTTTCACATCATAAAAGTAGAAGCAAGATATTATTTCATGTGAAGTGTACAATGTTGTCAACTATTTGTACTGCAAAATGGATGATTAAACAGAGAAAAACACATCAAGGACCTCATATTAATTTATACAGAGCACTACTTACACAGATGTGTAAAAATATGCAGCAAGTACATAAATAATATTATATCATGCACTAGAAGTACTTCTTTGGTACTACTCCACATTACCCTTGTATGAAAATTTTAGTAAAACAAAACAACTTTAGAATTAAACTCATCCTTCCCTAATTTATACAGCAGTGCAGTTCCACTGACACTCAAAAAACCTTATTTCTGGTTTACACTTGATTAAAAAGATTGAAAATCAAAATTATCTGGGACAACTGGAAAAAATAATCTTTCAGAACACGACATTATACAAGAAGAAGAATGCAAAATTTTGAATGTAGACATGAATAATGAACATATGTGTATGTAATTATATGAAACATAGGTACAACACTGAAAAAAAAAAACAGAAAGAAAGAGAAAAAGAAAGAAAGAGAGAAAGAAAGAAACAAACCAGTGAAATTTCAGGAAACAATGAAAGTACTATAAAAATCTAGAAAATATAACCCCTCAGAAAGATGAAGTGAACTGGGGTTGTTCAGATGAACAGAAATAGATTGAGAATAGATTGTTAACTGACAATTAGTTGTCCTTTTATCAGCATAATTATAATAATCAGTTTACAATTGCTGAATATTTCTACAAGGATGGAATATTCTTAAGAAAAAAGAGGCTTACAAAGCACAGGCAGTGGGTTAATTTGGAGACGTGGTAAAAAAAGTAACATACATTGTCTCAAATGTTATAGAAATATTAATTGCTATTTATGTTATTTATTTTTGTTTCTCCAAAACTGGAATGATAGCAGTAAAAGTCTACAGGTCTGGGGTTTTTTATACCTAAGTCTGCAAATGAATTTCAGAATTAGAACAAAAATATTTGGGCGCCAAGAAGGAGAGATAGACATCTGTGGGAGGATCTTTCCTCATATTTTTAAGGTCTGCATTGTTAACTTTGTATATCCTAAGGTAACCTTAACGTTGAACTGAAGGCATTTTTGTAGCCCTGCAATGAACATGTGAATAAAATTCAAATTCTCACAAAACCAAAAATTCTGTAAACATCCCTTTTTCTAGTGAAGTGTTATTTTAAACAATATAAAGAGCAGTATTGTAGCAAAGGAGGGTTTTCAGACTTTCAGTTTAATAAGAGATGGTGCAAGAGTGCAAAGGAAATGAACTTTGGTACAGAAAGCACATGCATCCTGACCTGTACATAGTAGAGCAATAATAATAATCTTATAAAGTCAGGCATTATAGCTTATGTATTCATGAAATTAGTTTGCTCTTCTGATCTGCATAATATATTACAGAATCACAGAATACCCCAAGCTGGAAGTGACCTACAAGGACCACAGAGTCCAACTCCTGTTTAGGCACAGGAAAACTCCAAACTCACACCATGTTCCTAAATGTAACCTCCAATTGCTTCTTAAACTCCATGAGAGTTGGCACCATGGCAGCCTCCCTGTTCCAATGCTCCACCACTCTCTGGGTAGAAGCTCTTCCTAACATTCAGCCTGAATTTCCTCTTCATGCTGTTCCCCTGGGTCCTGTTGCTGGTCCCCAGAGAGAAGAGGTCAGTACCCACCCCTCCCTCTCTGGTGAGGAAGTTATAAATGGAGATGAGGTCTCCCACCAGCCTCCTCCAGACTGAACAGACCAAGTGCTTTCAGCCTTTCCTCATGAGTCTTTCCCTCCATGCCCTTCACCATCTTTGTGGCCCTCCTTTAGATGTTCTCCAACAACTTCATATCTCTCTTGTACTGTGGTGCCCAAAACTGCACACAATATTCCAGGTGAGGCCGCACCAGAGCCAAGTAAAGTGGGACTAGCACCACTCTCAATCGGCTAGCATTAGCTTGATGCAACCCAGAACCCTGTTGGCCATTTTGGCTGCCAGCACACACTGCTGACTCGTATTCAACTTATTATCGATCAAAACACCTAGATCCCTCTCTGCAGTGCTGCTTTCCAGCCTCACATTCCCCAGTTGGTAGGCTGGTTTTGGATTGCCCCTAGCCAAGTGCAGAACCTGGCACTTGCCCTTGTTAAACTACATATAATTTGTGACTGCCCAGTCCTCTAATCTATTTAGATCTCTCTAAAGTTTCTCTCTGCCTTCACTGGAGTCAACAACACCTCCCAGCTTAGTATCAGCCACAAACTTACTTATTAGGCATTTAAGTCCTATATCCAAGTCATTTATAAAGATGTTAAACAGAATCTGCCCTAAGATGGATCCCTGTGGGACCCTACTCTTCACCTGTTGCCAGCCCGATGTAGCTCCATTTACAGTAACCCTTTGAGCTTGACCCCTTAGTCAGTTGTGTACCCCCTTCTTGATGTACTTTTCTAGCTGTATACTCAACGTTTTGTCAAGTAGGATGCTGTGGGAGGCAGTATCAAAAGCCTTACTGAAGTCCAAAAAGATGGCATCAACTGGTCTCCCTTGATCCACTAGATAGATAATCTTGCTATAAAAGGAAGTCAAGTTTGTTAAGCATGACTTCCCTTTCATAAAACCACGCTGGCTATTACCAATGACAACATTGTCTCTCAGATGTTTATCCATAGCTCCCAGAATAATCTTCTCCATAATTTTACCAGGTACAGAAGTGAGACTGACAGCCCTGTAGTTACCAGGGTCATTTCTATTGCCCTTCTTGAAAATCAGAACAATATTTGCCTGCTTCCAGTCATTTGAGACCTCCCCAGACTCCCAAGAGCATTGAAAAATTGAGAGAGGACTCGCTACGACATCTGCCAGCTCTTTAAGAACCCTTAGGTGGATCCCATCAGGCCCCATAGACTTATAGGGGTCTACTTGGAGGAGGAAGTCCCACACTAGTTCAGGGTCAATTATAGCATTAACTGACTCCCTGTCATTGGTCACTGGCTTACAGCACAGGATGCTCCAAATCCCATACTCTGTGTTAAAGACAGAGGCAAAGTAAGCATTAAACATCTCTGCTTTGTCAATGTCTCTATTTGTGAGGAGACCATTCCCATTTAGTAATGGGCCAATGTCATTCCTGGTCTTCCTCTTATTATTAACATATTTTTAAAAGCTCTTTTTACTCTTTCCCACTGTACTGGCCAGCTTCAACTCTAACTGGGCCTTAGCTGCAAGGATTTTCTTTCTACAGTGGTGAACAGCTTCTCTGTAGACTTCCCACACTACCAGGCTCTGCTTCCGCTGGCCATATACATATCATTTTTGCCTAATCTCAAGAACTTCCTTACTCGACCGAGCTGGACTTCTGCCTCACCTGTTTGACTTCCGACATTTAGGGATTGCCTCTTCCTGTATTCTCTGGAGATGGTACTTAAAAACTGACCACCTCTGATGCACCCCAGCACCTTGAAAAAAGAGGTAACCCCACCCCCCCCAATAAATAATCTCCTTTGTACAGGTCAAATAATGTAGAAACACATATATTAAGCTGGCAGATTGATGACCCCAAACTTATCTGGAGAATAGATAATTAAAGTAATTTTTTTTTGAGGGTGTAATTTCTGCTGCTATCTTTGACAGTAAGGTAAACACTTACCAAATAAACTGAAATCAGACAATTTAAGAGAACCAGCCAATCTCTGAGTATATTCACCTTTCAGCTTATTCCCTCTCAACTTCTGCTCAAATTTCAGGGCTACACAGCAAAAATGTCGTGATAAATTTTAATTATACAGATTGTAACTAGAATTCCAGTCTGAACTTTTCCATGTTAAGAGAGCATTGTTTGGATTTGATCCTTGGTTCCCCACCAACTCATTCACTACTAGCACAACT
This sequence comes from Galbula dea, assembly GCA_013399015.1. Taxonomy (NCBI): domain Eukaryota; kingdom Metazoa; phylum Chordata; class Aves; order Piciformes; family Galbulidae; genus Galbula; species Galbula dea. The sequence continues at coordinate 11,003 of VWZX01010982.1, read as the reverse complement.
ATAGGTGGTTTTCAAATGACAGACAGTAGTTACAATTACTGCACTTAGTGCTTTCTTATGCAGAGAAGATCTTTAATCTTATCACTGTATTTAATTTATTAATGTATGTACTTCACCTGAGGTGGAGATTTATGGAAATTGTATCATACAGGCTTTAGAAAAAATTAAATTCTCATTTGAAATATACAATCAATAACATATAGCACATTTCCTCAGGATGAAATTACAGTCAAGTATTTGAAATGGAATGGATATGACAAATAGAATGGATATGGCAAAATGCGCAAAGATCTGGACCAAAGCATTATAGTTAACCTCTATATTTTAAACAAATGCTGCATGAAACTTTGTTGGAAATTCAATGTTAGGTCAGCAGTGAAATTTTCCTTACTTAAAGGGAGACAGGATTTAATCCTAACTTTTACAATGGATCCAGAGAACTAATTTGTTCCCAAACATCCAACTTCTCTTTGACTTGCAAGATTCACTTGATTTTCTTCACAAGCCAAAAGAAAGAGCACAAAAACAGATCACTGAGAAAAGCTGCTTCTTGGGCAGGGCTTTGCTAATGGTTTTCAGGGAATTAACTGTAGAAACAGATCATGCAAAATAAAGGATAAAAGGAATAAAAGTGGCTCAAGGTTTCCAAAAGCAGTGACCTACCTGTAAAAAAGATTAAGTGTGACAAGGTTTTTGGAGACTAAATACATACCACAGAAATTGAAATTGTTGTCACATGTCCTATGTTACATTTTCCAGTTCCTACACTCTAATGGAAATAGAATAAAAGGTTGATACTATGAACTGTGAATGCTGAATGTCTATCAATGACTTCATTGTATGAATGCTTTGAACAAACACTGCGTTCAAAGAATTCTGATACTTTAGTTCAAGCCTAAGTCTAGAAGCAATGGGGAACAGAAGAAAGGCCAATCTGATTCAAACTCACACTTCCAATTCAGTTCCAATGGGCTCTGAAAGCTAGAGCAGCTTCATCCCCAGCACTCCACTCTTAACCTCAGTGCTTGAAGAAAGACATAGTCCTAACCTGCTTGGTGCCTTGTTTATACAAGGAAATCAAAATGCAGTCTGCACACCTAGCCTCCTTGGAAGTGTGTAAGATACCTTTACAAAAAGAGTAAACAGAAGCGGCTTGTGGGTTTTTTTAGAATGTCTTTACAGAGGTATTACAGAAATACCTGTGCTAAAGATTTCCTTAAAGATGTTGAGACCAATAGTAAGTGTTAAAAGCACTTCATCATGGCCATCATTACCTGAAAACATCAAAATTCTACCAGAAGTTCAGAATTGACAGTGTCAAGTAGAACAACACAGAAAGGTCTTATCATTGCTAAACAGAAAAAAAAAAAAAGTTATGAGACAATCAGAAGAGAAATGTTCTTAAATAAAAATGAAATTTGTTACACATATCCTCCTGATTAAAAAATTAGATTTCAGTGAAGTAGAACAGCAACTATGTATGGAAAATATATATCCTTTGGTTCCAAGCTAGATTCAGTGGGGACTGCAGTTACTTTATTTTGTAATTCAGCACTTTTCAACAATCACAATGCAGTTTCAGTTCCAGCTGAAGGAAAACAGTACTTTGTTTTCAGGTCCTTGTTTTAACTCTTTACACACATGACTGCTCAGACAGAATAGATCTTAAACATCTGGTGCTCAGAACACACAAATGGCACCAAAGTCACAAACTATGGACTCCGAAGGTGTACAGGACAAGAAACAGATCGTTTTGCTCAAGCTTCATTCAGCCTGTTCTCAGACTAAAGCCAGCAGAACCCCCTGGATATCACCACCATTTGCCTTGAAAAATACCTTGAGAAGTCTCCCAGAACCCCGAGCTAAAGACCCAACCAAGACTGCAAGATTGTTAATCTCCCAGCCAACCCTCAACTTGTGTGGGACTTGCTGCTCCAGCTAGATCCCTATTAGTCTATGGGCTTTGGTGGGATTCATGCAAGGGTATACAAAGAGCTGGCTGGTGTCATCATTAGGCCTCTCTCAATGATTTTTCAACACTCTTGGGAATCTGGGGAGGTCCCAGACAACTGAAAGCTGGCAAACATTGTTATAATTTTCAGGAAGTGCAACCAGGATGACTCTGGTAGCTCCAGGCCTATTACTCTTACTTCTGTACCTGATAAAATTATGGAGAAGATTATTCTGGGAGTTTTTGAAATGCATGTGAATGACAAGAGTCATTGGTCGCAGCCAGCATGGTTTTACAACAGGAGAGTACTGCTTGACAAACTTTATTTCCTTTTATGACAAGGTTACTCACTTAGTCAATCAAGGGAGGACAGTTTGTGTAATCTTCTTGAATTTCAGTGAAGCTTTCAATACTGTCTCCCACAGTATCCTTCTGGACAAAATGTCCAGCATACAGCTATGTACCTATAACATGCAATGGTTGAAAGCTGTCTAATGGTTGGAGCTCAAAAGGTTACATCAGGCTGGTGACCAGTCACCAGTGGAGTTCTGCAGGGCTCCTTTTTAGGGTCAGTTTTCTTCAATGTCTTCATAAACAACTTAGATGCAGGATTGGAAAGTATACTAAGTAAGTTTGTTGATGACACTAAATTGGGAGGAACAGGTGGCTCTCTCAGAGTAAGGAGACAGGCCCTGCAGAGAGATTTTGACAGATCAGAGGGCTAGGCAGCCACCAGCCATATGAAGTTTAACAGGGGCAAGTGTCAGATTTTGCACCTGGGACTGGGCAACCCTGGGTACATACAGATTGGGGACTGTGAGGCTGGAGAGCAGCTCCACAGAAAGGAATTGGGGGTTCTTGTCAACAACAAGCTGAATATGAGTCAACAGTGTGCCCTGCCAACCATGTCCTGGGATACACTAAACACTGCATGGCCAGCTAGTCAAGCGGAATGACAGTCCCACTCTACTCTGTATAGGCGCAGCCTCACCTCAAGTACTGTGTGAAGTTTTGTACACTCAGTATAAGAAGAATATTAAGTTGTTGGAGAGTGTCCAGAGGAGGGACACAAAGATAGTGAGGAATCTAGAGAGGAAGCCATATGAGGCATGGCTGAAGTCACTTGTTTCGTTCAACGTGGTGAAGAGGAGACTGAGGGGAGACCGCACCATGGTCTATAACTTCCTCATAAGATGAAGTGAGGGGAAGGAGCTCTCTGGTAACCAGTAACAGGACCCAAGAGAATGGCATGAAGTTGTTCCACGAGGTGTTTATGTTAGATATTAGGAAAAAGTTCTTCACCCAGAGGGCAATGGAACGCTGGAACTGGCTCCCCAGTGAAGTATCATGTATCTACTGAGCTGGAAGGGACTCACTAGAATCACCGAGTCCAGCCCCTTAACCTATGCAGGACACCGTAAGAATCACACCATCTGCCTGAGAGCATTGTTCAAATGCTTCTTGAACTCCATCAGGCTTGGTGCTCAGACTATTACCCTGGGGAGGCTGTTCCAGAGCCCAACTACCCTTTGGGTGAAAAACCTCATCCTAATCTCTAGCCTGAACCTCTCCTTACTCAACTTCATCCCATTTCCCCTAGTCACATCACCAAGCCTGACAGAATTCAAGAAGCACCTGGACAACGCTCTTAGAGACATGGTGTGACTTTTGGGGTTGTTCTGTGCAGAGGCAGGAGTTGGACTCAATGATCCTGGTGTATCCCTTCCAACTTAGGACATTCTATGATTCTATGAAGTCTCATTTTTCATTTTTATACTGTAAAGCCTCTGGGCTTCACAAAGTTGTGTCTGAGGGAGGTATTCGAAAAATGTATGCCAAGGAAATTGTAACCTGGATGAAATTTATTTTTGGAAAGCATAATTAAACTGAAAAAAAAATAGATTAGTCTATAGCACACAAGTCCATCACAAAATCCTATGAATCCTATGAATGTGTTGTGTACTTAAAGACACTGGAACGTTTTTGATCCAGTCCTGCTTGTCAAGGAACATGATTTTGCCTAGGGATCACAGCCTGATAAACATCTGCCAGACACCTTGGAAAATCCCAACCACCTGAATATATTTAACATTGACATGTATTCAGTACAGTTCCAGTTTAAATAGACTTTTCCAGGCAAGAATCTCAAATGCTTTGCAGCTATTCATTCAGCCTTGTGCTATTCTTAAACCATACTGGACATTTAAGAGAGTGAACTGCAGGTAGAAAAACACAACAGCACAGGAATCTTTATCTGCCTGAGATATGCATGCTGTCCTCTGTGACTGTGACGTGGAAGGAAGACATTAGGAACTGGGACAGGCTATCCTTGATGCTCCTCTAAATTCTGGAGAGGGACTGTCTTAGGACAGCTCTGGAAAGAATAAAGCAAGCCCACAAAGACACTGATACCGTCTCTGCTGGGTGCTCTGCTTTTCATCCTGAGCAAAGAAACGGCATGTAGTACTTCATGAATAACCTTCTGTTGTCCTCTCTAGTGGCAGTGACTGCTTGCATTAGGTGTTTTTCTGTAAATCTAATCCTAGTTTTGATAATTTAAGACATCCATCTTAATAAATAGAAAGTAGCATATTTTTTTGTCCAGATGGGTACAGAGAGGTATTTCAATCCTCCAGAGACTTTGCTCTAATCAGTAGATGCATCTTCTTCCTCTCAGATATCTAAGTTCAAAATTTTATTTTGTCAGTACTCTGTTTCCAGCTCTTTTCTTGTGGAAAAGAGGCATAAACTTGAGTATCTTCATAGTCTACCATGGCAAGAGTCAAGCATGAAAATTGCAACTTAAACTGAATAATTATTTTTTTGGTTCTGTAAGCTTTAAAAACACATAAACAGAAGCAGAATACAAATGATCAGAGATGGTTGAAAGGGCACACAGGAGCTTTTTGTTCCACTCAGTTGTTTCATGGCCAAAAACCAAAACAGATCCTGTCACTGATGGCTTTCGCTTCAGCAGCACTGGGAACTGTGACTACCTTGTTGGTACTGCAACTCAGTACTACTTTCAGTTGCTCTTCTAGAGTATGAACAGAGTAAACCTTCAAAGGAAATAACTTCTCTAATTACTTACAAAGTCAAGTTGTGAAACCAGATGTATCACACTTTATATAGTGCTCTAGTCACTGGCACTGTCTTTGCTGACGCTGTACTCTGTTAATACAGTCTTGACTTCCTATCTTCTAAAGCAAAAAAACCTGTATCCCTGGCAGCAGTTTCATTCTTCACAGAATCATGGAATGGGTAGGGTTGGAAGGGACCCTCAGAGATCATCTGACGCAACCTCTCTGACATCAGCAGGGAGACACATACACATATGCATACAGAGAGAAACACAGATATGTATGAATTTATGGTGATGACAAATATGAAAAGACAGGTAATAGAGTGATATCATATAAATATTAGCATAAATATATCACAGTTCATTCTAGAGTAAAAAGATCACTGCTTAAAGGAATTGAAAACTGTATTCCATCTTGGAAAAACAGGGTATTAATTTCTGTATTCCTTCAATCTCAATAATAGATTTAGATTTTATACAGTAAGAGTATCTTATCAAAGAGCTACATTTAACAATTCCCTTAATCCGGGCAGAAACATTTTTCCAAAAGTTCAAAGGAATTTGGAGTCAGCAGATCAAAAGCCTTCAATAATTTCTGTTCATTGTTGATTTTCATAGAAAAGTAGAAAAAATAATGCCATGACTCATTTCTTTCTTTGAGTCAATACTCACAGCTTTCCTCTGCACCCTGGTTCTTTACAGGCAATAAGGCATTTAACTCCGTTTTCCAGAAAAGCAGCAGAATTACATCCAGCTACTATCTTTAATTTCTTCTGCCAATCTTCCTTTTGGAAGCAAGGGCCAAGTGTTGAAAGCATAAGAGAAGAAAGCAAGATGACCTATGAAACTCTGGGAGGGCAGGGGAAGAGGGAAAGACGTGGGCGGGGATGGGACACAAACAAACCCAAAAGAAATAAAAAAGCTTAACAATCACCAATGGGTAGAAAACACAGAAAATATAAAAAATTTTAACAGGCTAGCAAGAGAAAGGACTGCTCTGGGGCACCCATCTCTAAGTGATTCAGTTAGTAGTTTTTGCATGTTTCAGGAACCAAAAGTATTTTGAGTTCAACTGTGAATTCAAAAGCAAAAGAGAAATTACTGTTGTACTGACCAGGGACTGTCTACCTACAGGTCTCTGCTTGGATGATTTCAGCAAAGCACCAACCCAGTTACTCCTCACTAGAACAGTAACTGATTAACAATTCTGACAGACTTCCAAATCTTTTGAATATGAACTGAAAGAAGGTAATGTAAATTTCAGTCCTTCAGTAGTTCAATGCCAGCAGAGTTCTACTAAATCCTAGTCAAGTGCTAGGCTCAAAAAACACTCAATCCAAAGCTGCATCAGGCAAAATCAGTACAATGCAGTTTTACATATTAATAAGTTCTTGTGATAGTTTACATGCTAATTTAGTTTCCAAAACATAATTTTTCAAAGAATTTCACAGTTAACGTATCTTATTATATTTCTTTTAGCTGGACGAAAGTGTAATGTTTTATTTAAGAATATCTCATGTCTATGGTCTTTTAAATAATAGCAGTAAGTAGCAATGACAAGCAAAGCCTGGAAAATCACTTCCATATAATGTATTGGCCAATGCATTTTCCTCCTGGAAAAAAGTTTCTTTGGCATGGTCCTTCACCACCTACATTAGAGAGGTTAAGTTGGGGAAATGTGAGTGTGCCTACAGTGGAAGTTTTCTGTGTATTTTTCTACCCCAATGCAGTTCGAAGGAATCTGTAGTAGAGAAGGAGCACAATGCAAATGAAACCACTACCTATTGGTTTTGAAACACGCCAAGCTTCCAAGCTTTTTAGCACTGCTGGAACTGGACTGATGTTTACCAGTGTGTCAGGACATTTGTACTCTATGACACTTTTCTTAGCGTCAATGTTGTTTAAGGTAGAAAACAGCCAACAGACAGGGAGCATGTTAACAGTACTTCAGCAACTGGGCAGGCAGAGGGTAAGACCATTTTAAGACTCACTGTTATGGTTTGGATTAGAACAGAATTAANTTATATTTTGTTTCATTTATATCTGTTATTATTATTAAAGCAGTTTTTAGTTTTTAACTTCCAATCCAGTCTCTCCTTTACCTGCTGTGTGGGGGGGCTGGGAAGAGCCCTTAAACCCACCACACTCACAGCAAGAAAACACTTCCTTGGAGTACATTAAAGTCTGAAATTATATTAAATTATATTCAAGTGGTAGAGAAGATCCAGGAGAACAGAAGACAGACCAAACACATACAATTGGAAATATAGATTACAAAAGTAGAGGTGATATGAAATCAATTCTTTTTAACATCATCTGAACACATATGATCCAGGTACAGGCATAGCTGTCTTGCTCCACAAAAACCCTAATTGAAGCAGTGCCCCCCTTCCCTTCTAATACCTCTGGACAAAGTTCTTATTTACTTTTGACTACTGATTGGATCCAATCTTCCTTAAGGTATGAATAATAAAAGCCTTTCTGTTATTTAATCCTGCCTACACCTGCCTTGCAGCAGCTAGCCCCCCAGTTTAAGAAGGATAAGGAACTGCTGGAAAGAGTCCAGCACAGAGCCACTAAGATGATGAAGGGGCTGGAACATCTTCCTTATGAGGAAAGGCTGAGAGAGCTGGGTCTCTTTAGCTTGGAGAAAAGGAGACTAAGGGGTGACCTCACCTATGTTTTTAAATATGTGAAGGGTGTGTGTCAGGAGCATGGGGTCAGGCTCTTTTTAGTAAAGCCCAGTGACAGGACAAGGGGCAATGGCTGTAAGCGGAAGCATAGGAGATTCTGTGTGAATACACGTAGCAATTTTTTCCCAGGTCTGGTGCCAGATCACTGGAACAAACTGCCCAGAGAAGTTGTGGAATCTCCTTCTACAGAGAGATTCAAAACCTGTCTGGACATGCTTCTGTGTGAGCTGGTCTAAGGAATCCTGCTATGACAGGGGCGTTGGACTAGATGATCTTTCGTGGTAGTATTCATTTTCTGGGCAATGTATTCCAGGAAGATACAAGAAATGCTACTTATTCTCAAATGTCACAGTAATATATTTTTCAGTCAAAAAGAAGATACATTTACAGAAAACTAAAGGTATGTCCTTGTATTTATAAATCTATAAAACTCTATAATGTTTGAAAGATTACTTCTTTTTGCTCAACATAGTTTCTGAGTTTGATTTTATTGTTAATTAAGATTTGTGGGGGGTTTTTTCCCCCAGGAAGACATTAAAGACCATTAATCTCACAAGATTTTTTAGTGGACATTATGTTTTTGTAATCTAGGTTTGGCCAAGTAAAGTCTCTTACACTGTTTATAAAACAAAACTCTTTAATATTTGTAAAATATGTGTAAAATAGTTTCCAAATTTTTTTTGCATGTCTATACACTCATGTCTAAGAATATTTCTTTATAGCTGTCAAAATCACTTGCTGACCACTGCAAGTTAAAATTAGAAAATGAATTATATTAAAAGATTTATAATAGCTTAAACAAGTAGACATCATAATTTGAAAATACTTGGGTTTGGAGGCCTCCTTGGTGTAAATGATAGACACTATGTTTCTATGTGTAAAAGATTATAACATGTATTTTTGTACATTGAGGAATCAGCTAAAAAAAAAAAAAAAAAGAAGCATTAGATAAGTCACAGCCCTTTGTAGACAGATGTAGACCAGCCCCTCCCAACACCAAACCACTAGACTGTGAATATGTTAAAAGCCTCCTCCTCAGCTGGAGAAAAAACAGAAGTACTGGAAGGCTGATGCTGGGCTTGCCACAGTATGTTTTAGTTATCCTTTAGCACTCACAAAATGCACAAACTATCAGCATGTGTTTTACCAAAAAGTCTTGTATTTTGAAATCCAAAGGCAGTATCTCAGTTCCTTAACTCAAGCTGATGGAGATTAACTGGTTGTGATTAAATGACATTTGCAATTTTGACCCTTAACTTGCTCAAACAGTTGCTTAAGTGCAGTGGGAGAAAGTAATTTTCCAAGAAGAAACTCTTGTCTATTTGGAGAAGCTAGCTTTGTTATGTGGCACTGCCAGATAAAACCTTTAAAAAAAACCATAAACAAAAAACCAAACAAACCCTTTAACTTTTGCTCTTTCCAACTGTATGTCAAATCAATAGTCCTTCTGTGGAATTAATTTACTTTGTTCCCGGGCAAACAAAATTGAAAATTTAATCAATACAAAGGAAAACTTGTTTGACATAACCTGGGCAAAGATTTTGCTTTCTTGCCTTTTTTTTTTTCCTGAAGAATTATTTTGTCTCTGCAGAGCTAAAGTAATAATACTAATAATATTTAGAAAGCTGTCCTGTCCATACCAGAGCCACACATGCAGGCACACTTCAGTGGCAAAGCAGCATTTTAAAACAAAGGGAAAGAGAAAAAAATGATGGAAAGGTCTCAGACTACAGTTTGCCAATGAATACCTTTCTGATAAAATGCTATGTCATTACATTCCAACAATAAAGAGAGACTTACTTAGGAGCTAGTGGCACCCTATTATTTACTGGAATGTCCACGTAATGGTTCTGTAAGCATTAAGAGGGGAAAAAAACCCCAAATATTCAGACAAAGACAACCCAAATTTGTCACTTTCACTGAGCCAGTCATCTTCAGATCTACTTTAAGATGAACTTCTAAAGGTTACTAGTCATTCCAGGAATATACATTCAACTGTATCTTAAAAGCCCTAGTAATGAAAAACCTTCCATGTCATGGATAATCATCACATTTGAGCCACTATATGCCAATGAACTGGTCCAAAGTCCTCTAGTGTTCACAGAGAATGTCTTCTGAGCAGCATATTTTCCACACAAAGATAAGGATTCGGTTGTACAAGAGGGTGCCATTGCTGTGGACACAAGGTAAAAGGCAATATCACAGGCAAGTTTATGTTTTAGCAGGAAGACAGAATGACAGGTTACCTATCTATAAGACTGGCATCCGTAAACATACTCATTGCTGAAGGGGGAAAAAGATGAGAAAATAAACAATTAAGTATTTGGCAGGCATAGCCTTTTTCAAAAGGCATGACAGCTGCAGTTCAAAATGGCAAACCCACATTTTGATCATACTTCTTTAATACCACAGGCATTACTCATCATATCAGTGTACATATATATCATATGTTTAATCATTATAATTACTCAAGGCATACTCTCTAACACATATATAGTACACATACGTAGTAAATAATATATACAGATCATGTATATGTATCATATTTTACATATATATACACCACATAAATGTATGTATATTTTAGGATGGGATGGATCTACCTTATCTAACTTCAGGTACTTATGAAATAGACATTCACAACTGTGCTATCTACCCTTGGGTCACTCTACAGTCATCAGAGGGAAAGAAGTGTTAACATGCAAGTCGTCTACATCTAATTCCACTTCACACAGATGTATATCTGGAGACACAGCATTTCCACAACTACAGTAGAGTAGTAGTCATACCACTAACCCTCACTCCTCCATGACTTCCCACCCCAGTCCCTGGTATCTAAGTTATTCCAGTTGCAACAGAACATTTAAACCAGAATTGAATGCATCACAATAGGAATTTAATGAATGTGATGTTAGCTCTACTTTGTTTACGCAGCTCTAGCAAATAGCATGGTCTTTCTTCCACACAGAAAGTAGGAGGATTAGATAAGCACTAAAACATTGACTGGATTCAGTACTTTAACTGGCAGTTAACAGTTAGTTAACAGACAGTTAACTGAAAACTGTGGCTCTGGGCTGGACTCTTTCCAGCAGTTCCCTATCCTTCTTCAAATGAGGGGCCCAGAGCTGGACACAAGATTCCAGATGCAGCCTCAGCAGGATAGAATAAAGGGAAAGAAAAACCTCTCTTGACCTACTAGCCACACCCCTTCTAACATGCCCCAGAATCCCATTGGCCCTTTTGACCACAAGAGCACACTGCTGGCTCATGGTCATCC
>VWZX01010960.1:28901-48682 GCA_013399015.1 Galbula dea | reverse complement strand
CTTACAGCACATGGGTACAGCCTGCTCTTGAGCCCTCTTTCACAATTAAGGAAAATTTAAGCATGTTAAGTTGATGGACGGCAAAAGAGCATTCAGGAACCCTTAATCTCAGGTAATTTAAGCTTTTTTATTGCATCATAATAGACACTCAGTCTACAGGGAAGTAAGAGTTAAAATGGAGTATCACAGAATCAGAGAATATTAGGAGTTGGAAGGGACCTCGAAAGATCATCTAGTCCAACCCCCACTGCCGCAGCAGGATTCCCTACACCAGGTCACACAGAAGCGCGTCCAGACGGGTTCTGAATATCTCCGTAGAAGGAGACTCCACAACCTCTCTGGGCAGTCTGTTCCAGTGCTCTGGCACCCTCACTCGGAAAAAATTCCTACGTGTATTCACACGGAGTCTCCTATGCTTCAGCTTACAGCCATTGCCTCTTGCCCTGTCACTGGGCTTCACTGAGAAGAGCCTGACCCCATCCTCCCGACACACACCCTTCACATATTTAAAAGCAGAGATGAGGTCACCCCTTAGCCTCCTCTTCTCCAAGCTAAAGGGACCCAGCTCCCTCAGCCTTTCCTCATAAGGAAGATGTGAGGTAATGTGCTTTATTTCAATAGTCTATTTATAAACTGCTTAAAGAGAGATTAAAATAACTTCTCTAAATAACCAATTAATTCAATAAAGCAAATATATGCATTTACATCCACATTTTTCATGTATTTATGTCTGTCTACTAATTCTATTAGAGAACTGTGAACACTATTATCTTTGGAGTAAACAGGAAGAATGAACCATTTGATTCCTTGATGATCTTTTGCTTCGAGGGAAGAGAAGCAAAATACTAAAGGTGTAATAAAAAGGGTTCCAAACTGTGGAAAAATGTGCCTCCTCCTTACCAGCTACTATTCCTGCTGCTGAGAAGGAGCAGGATCCAAAGCAGGAAGCTGAGTGAGAACTGGTGACATAAAGGAGAAATGTAAGGTTTATTTAGTGTGGAGGTAGCTTGTTTCCCAAGGTCCAAAATTGCAGCAAGGACACCTGGGAAAAAACTCCTGAAATGACCTCTGTACCACAATTTTCACGTCTCTCACAAACTAAAACGTGTTTTGTTTTTTGGGGCTCTGTTGTTCATTTTTATTTTGGGGAAGGTATAATAATTTTCTGCAATACATTATATTTTTATGGAGCATTGTTTCATAAAATCACCTCCTTGATGCTGAACTAGTAGGAAAGAATGACATTTCATTGTAACGTCACTTAGATCTACCATCAATCAGATCTAGTTTTTTCTCACTTACTTAATTACTCATCTCATCCTAAAGTATTTATATCTTAGAAATACTTGGTTTATTTTTCACACTTAGGAGGAATGTAACTAGAACAAATTGAAAACATAAGGAAAAACCTGAAGCTGCTTCAAAATGAGTGAGGGTGAAGCTATTCTTATGAAAATCCTAAATCTTCTTGATAAAATAACATTTAAAAAAGAAAAAGCCTAAGATTTAACTGCGGACTTTTTGTGCTGAACCTTTTTCCTCTTTAAAAGTTTATAGTGAAAACATTTTGTTCACAATGCATTAATCTTTACTGTTTGTAGAAATTATTTTGAAAGGTATCATAGTTTCCAATAGTTTTTCCATGTTAATTCTTTGCTTATGGGTCTGTGCTTGCAGCCAGTAATACACAACAACGGCTTAATTTCTTTCAAGGTTTATATGTTTCACATTCTGAGTATATTATTTTGTATCTCTAACATAGTTCAGAGAACTTCTGCAATACTTAGTGCTGGGACTTCCCAGCACTAAAGTGAAGTGAACCATTAAGTTCCTTCCCACATGTTTAAAGTTCCTAACGCCTTCAATATTCCTATATGTTAAATGTGTGGGGAACATTCTTTGCTAATATAATGTGATTTCATCTAAGCTGTGAAATTCTCAGCCGTTGAGGGTACCTTGCTCAGTTGTCACATATTGCTATAATTTGCCTTCTCTGCAATAATATTTGCATTACAGCTATTAAAATCTATTAAAAATAAGCCACGACTTGAATTTTTTACTTTACCAAAGAGGATAACACATCCTTACAGTTAACATGTAGGCCATCTGGGCTCCAGGAAAATCAAAATGTGTTTGCCATTACTTTAAAAGACACCACGTTTTCACCATCTTTCTTCACTGCTTTACAGTCTCTAGTTGTTTCTCATTTCATTCAGGATATAGGAAATCACTAATACTAGTCAAGACCCAAGACTCTAGAAGGCTTTTCCAGTCTGAATTGGGAAATCCAGGCACCAGTGAAATACTTTTGGGAAAATGCATAAACATCTATGAAGGATCAACTTAAACTGAAATGTATGCAGAAAAGAGCTGCAAAGATCATTACAAAATGAAAGGCTTTTTAATAGAGCAGCTTGTTTAGTCTAACAAAATTAAGATTGACGGAGAAAATGAATGCTGTTGACAAACAGACTGGTGAAAAGGAGTAAACACTAGGAGGAAAAGCTGTGTGTTTTAAGGCAGCACTGGCACAAAAGTGCAAGCAAACCCTTAATGATTTTAGACTGGAAAAGCAAGGAAAGTGTGCTGCAAGAGTGAAATGCTGGAGTTATAACAGCAGTGGTGAAAACAAACAGTTTAAGTTAGAGCTTTACCTAGCTATGAAAGGGTCTGTTATCATGGAACTAGCTATGACGTGGGAGATTGGTCTTGATAATACGATACTTTATGTGGGGTTATATTTTTAAGACCTAGTCTACAAACAAACATGTACTGAAATAACTCTAGCCATTTTCTCTCCAGCTGTGAGCAGGACCTTCATAGAGCAGCTGCATTCCGCAGGGACAATGAAATGAGTCCAGGCGCCCTCCTGAGTAAGGCAGGGACTTGACTTTACTAANAACCTCCAGGGATGGTGACTCCACCACCTCCCTGGGCAGCCTATTCCAATATCTTACCACTCTTTCAGTAAAGAAATTCTTCCTAATATCTAATCTAAACCTACCCTGGCTCAGCTTAAGCCCATTCCCTCTAGTCCTGTCACTAGTCACAAGGGAGAAGAGGCCAACACCCACCTCCCTAGAATGGCCTTTCAAGTAGCTGAAGAGAGCAATAAGGTCTCCCCTCAGCTTCCTCTTCTCCAGGCTAAACAACCCCAGCTCCCTAAGCCTCTCCTCAAAAGGCCTGTTCCCAAGACCCCTGATAAGCTCAGTTGCCCTTCTCTGCACCCTCTCCAGTACCTCAATATATGTTTTCTTACACATCGTAGGAACATAGAAAAATACTTTCAAAGATACTTTAACTTTTGAAGAGCTGTATTAATAAAAAGATGGCAGAAAGACTACCTTTTCATATGTTCCTTGAGCAGTCTTTCTGTTGTACTCCATCCAGAGACAATAGCTTTTTAGACTTTTGATATGGCCCTGTATTCTCATGCTGTCAGTGAAAGGTCTCTTGATCCTCTAGTCAGAACAGATAAAAGGCATCTCTAAAGAAGATCTGTCTGTTCCTTGTCCTATTGCTGAAGAAAGACCAAAAGGTGTCTGCTGGGCTGCTGCATTTCCATGCCACACAGAAAGGCCTTACTTGGACGCATAGCTTGTCTTAAAATGACTGACTTCTCTTTGGAAGTCTTAAACAGACTGTTACAAGCAAAGCGTTAGATCTACATCTCTTTGTGATCATGTTTAGATTTGCTGGTTTTAAATTCCTTGTTCACAGATCATAGAATGTTAGGAGTTGGAAGGGACCTCGAAAGATCATCTAGTCCAACCCCCCTGCCAGAGCAGGAAAGCCTACAGCACCCGGTATTCCGAGGCTGTCTCCCACCCAAGTACTAACCAGGCCGGACCCGTCTTAGCTTCCGAGATCAGACAAGATTGGGTGTTCTCAGGGTGCTAACGTTCCTTTTTTTGTATTTTGTCTGATCAGAATAAACTGTTCATCAGTAAAGTAGACACTTGCAGGCAGACTGTAAAAGTATCAGTTATTCTTTTTCAGTATATTCAGCTAATGGGTAATCTCACCCAAATATCTAAGCTATTTATTTATAAAACACAATTTAAAAAGCTCTCTGGTGTAAAGCAGTTACTCTAGGGAGGATTTGGTCCAGTTGGATCTGGCAGTGCAAGTAGAAGAAGTGGAAAATAATCCTATAGATGGATAAAATGAAGAAGATTTATGAGATCATCTTACAATTTCCTCAAGAAAAGCATCAGGAACAAGTTACTGTAGAAAACAAGTGGTGAATATCTATGATATCAGATACCTGATTCTGTCTGAGGAACACTGAATCACATTACTCCAGACTAGGATCCTGTCATGGTTGCATTTCAGATCCATGGTCTAAACCGAGCTGAATGGGAAACTTCCAAGGCCACCTATATATTACTGTGAATCTTGTGAAGGACTGCCCAACTCAGTATTCATTTCTGCATACATTTTTTGTGCTCTAGACTGATCAAGGGGTGGCGATCAGAAGAAAGACATGCTTAGTACTTTACTGTGACCTTTTTGCAAGGAACTGGGGCAAAGAGGAATGGGGCAAATCCAGAGCCACTGGAGCATTATAAATTCATACAGCTTCCTACAGACAATTCTATTTTCTGACTGATTCCTGACAACAACTCAGCTCAATAAATAATGTATTTTAAAGTGGTAATTATTCCTTCATTCCACAGAAGCTAAACCATGCTTCACTGTAAAAATTATCTGAAGGATATTCAACACGAAAATTCACAGGGCACCATAGACTCCACTTATCCTCAGGTCAGATTTACAGCTTTCAGTTTGTTAAATAGTTTTGCAGTGGAGAAATCCTAATTTCCTCGAGCCTAATTTGTACTTGGAGAATTCTTTAGAGGTATAGATTGCTACAGCTTTTTGTATTTGAGATATCTCTTTGTTTCTATTCTTCCTTTTCTTTAGCAAGTCCAAATATCACTGAGTTTTATAGCACATATGTGAAATCCTATTTAAAGCAACATCCTACATTGTGGAAAGAAGGAAACACACCAAAACTGTGCCATATGCTGCTCTTGAAGATACTCTTTCGCAGCTTGAGTTAGGAACTCTTGGTTTATTCAGTTAGAGTATCTAAGGGTATTTCCCAGCACAGCTTTCTAACTGTGAAAAAAGTTTCATACCTTTGTTGAACTCTCCTAAATTATAGGCACATTTGTAAGTAGAAAACACTTTAGCTGGACAGGAAAACAGGTTCAAAAGAAATATAGATTTAGTCAGGAAATTTGATTGAATGGATTGTTACATGATCTTCAAAGGGAAAATATCAAAGTTCATTATTTTAGTCAAAATAGGGAGGACATACAATCTATCACATGCAGACTTTTTGCACACATATGTGAAAAGACCTGGCTGATCTGTAAAACTGGCATGTATCAACTAGTAAGTTTAATATAAATGTAATGGCCATAGAAAGTGTAAGGAATGTAAACAACGGGTATAGAATGCAGATAAGTATGTAAGAGCATGTATCTACTTCTCTTGAATGAGGACTAGTTGAAGTTTGCCCTGTCAATAGATTTTTCCCCAAAAAGGAAACAGTTCAGAGAATCCAAAAAACAGTAATGCACAAGCCCAATTCTACGTATCTCTGTCTGAAAGTGATTATCTTTTCCTGAGATTGTTCAAATTATATCTTTAAGATATTTCCTAAAAAGGAAGAGAAAGAATTGTCCACCGCAGATCAAAATATATGTTAAGAAACAACAAACAATCAAAAATTGGACTCCATAGCATTTAAATTTATTAGCACTAGCATACATCTGAATATCAAAACACTTAGGTAAATTCAGCATCAATTTATACTTTGCCTGACTTCCTAGACTTTGTTGTGGGATACAACACAATACGCATTTATCCTGTGTCGTGGGTTAGGGGCTTCGACAGCAACTAACCCGGCAGACAGACCCTATCTCTCTCCTCCCCCCCTTCCCCCCACAGTGGGAAAGGGGCAGAGGGTGAGAGAAAAGCAACAAAAAAAACTTGTGGATTGGAAATTTAAACTAAAACTATTTTAATAACAATAATAACAAAGTCAGATGAAGTATATAAAGATACACAGAACCCAAACTGCGTCACCACTGAGGCTCCGGCAAGCTCCGGCAAGCTCCGGCAAGCTCCGGCAGGCAGGAAAGGGAAAAAACCGCCAGATCCCGGGCACGCGTCTTCCCCCCTCCGAAGCAGCCAGCACACACAGGACGGCGCTGCCCCTCCTCCCCTCGGCGCAGGGTCCTAAGGCCCGCCCGCAGGGTCCTTAGGTGTTCTCTTCAGTGCCTGATGCAGGGCGATCCAGTAAGGGGATCGGCACTCAGCTACGTCGAACATGATGTAAATGGGACGGAATACTCCAAAAAATAAAATCATTGAACAGAAATAGTTCTGTTCTAACTCAAACTAAGACATCCTGGCTTTCTAAAGAAATGTGGTTTGGAAATCTCACTATGGCTTTATACGTGTGTGAGATCCTGAAGTACCTTTGAAAATCTTGGTCTATTTCAGTTAAAGTTCAGGGACAAGTAAATGGCTCAGTTCTGTTTGTTACAAACTTGAAGAAAATAAGCAGCTAGGCAGCAGAGAAAGATCCTTTTAGCATGCTCATACCCCCCCAATTAAAAAAAGCAAAAAAGCAGTATCATGAAAGGACGGGTTTTTTTAGACATGAAGAAATCCACATAATAGGATTTCACCCTGCTCTCAAAGATGTGAAAACTCTTAAAAACTACGATCCATTAGCAATGCTGATTTATTTGTCTAAGAAGTGTGCATATTTATTTCTTCATATGCATATACTGTTACAGACTTTTGTTCTATACTAGAGAAACCTCTATTACCAGGTGGATCAGCCAGTAATATCCTTTTTTCAGTTTTGCCCACTGGCATGATGCAACTTCCAACACGCCAAGGGCTAAATGGTTATGATTTAATGTAGTAAGGAAGCTTCCAGAATTCACCTTGTAAATACAAGTTGACAGTGGAGAGAGGAAGAGAATAGGACTTTTTTTAATCCATATTCAGTTTTCAGAACTGCAGGAGGAGCCTTACAAATGGAAAAATGTGTAGTTGATATTTTGCTTGCTGTCTTCTTGTATGATAGACAGAAAACAAGGAACAGTGGGCACACTTTTATCCAAGTGATGCTTACCAAAGTGCATGGTGAAAAGGCAATGACCACAATTCCAGAAGGTGAAAGCTCTAAGACTATGCTTAAACTGGTGTGCTTTTGGGCTTCTTGCTGTGGGGTTATGTGGTGTGTTTTTGTGGGCTGCAGGGGCCAGGCTCCTACAGAAGGGAGGCTGGACAAGGCAGAGGTCAGTTTCTCACAAGAAGAAGCTAGGTAGCCTGAGAGAGAAAGTGGGAGTCAGCTAAGCAGGACCGTTGCAGCTGGTACACGGAGGCCCACAGTCTTGGCATGCAGCCTTTCCCACAGCTTACAGCACCAGTCTCACCACATTCACGTGGTTTTGTAGTGTACTGTTTTTATCCCGTTTATGGTAGTTGTTTTTACCTAGTAAGTGTTGCTTATTAATTGGTTAGTATAATTTGCATATGTAAGTGTCACTTGCTAATTCGTCAGTACACTTTGTGTATGAAGGTGTTACTAACTGGTTAGTGCGCTTTCTGTATGAAGGTAATTGGTCATTATCCTTTCTGTAAAAGTATAAAAGTAGTGTTCTTACTAATAAAATTGCTATCTGCTGGTGGATCTGGTGTTGTGTCCGTCCCTGCGATGACAGGGTATGCCCTGGCAACATCCTGTATGAGATCAGAGCAAGACCCAAGCAGACTTTGATTTTCCATATGGGGCAGAGGGAAACTAGGCATGTTTTAGCTGAAGGATCTTGGCTTCAGTGTGCACTGTGTCTCCATTGTGCAATGCCAACACAGTCTGAACGAATTAATTTCTAAGTTAAGTAGAAGAGCATAGAGGGTTTTTAGCTTGGTGTGAAAGCATTGAAACTTAGTGAGCAATGCACAGCCTCCTGCAGATTGTGGGACAGCTACTTGTTGGGCTCTCAGAACCACTTTTTTGTTTCATGAAGTGCAAAGTAATCCTCTTCCCACACAACTCTCTCCCACCCTGTTGAAATCATCTGGTGAAAGGATGTCACCCCACATGCAGACTACTGACAGTTTTCATTCTTTCATTCAATAACAGTAGGAAATGAAAATGTACTTTGATTAGTCCCACATCAGGCAACAATGCACAAAATTAACAGGATAAATATTTTGCATGATGCAGCAATAATAAGGACTTCCATTACTCACTCTTGCTTGTTTTAGGAAGTGTCAGATACGAGATGGCTGGACCATGGTTTAAGGTTACAAATACTGCGAGAGTAGCGTGTCTAATCCATTATTTAGAACAACTTAACCAGAGAGTTATTTCATGGTGGTCTTGTCACACCTGTTCACACTTAACTGATTCTGCAAAAATTTGACCTCTGTCTGACACCTCTGTGTCATGGACCAAATGGTTGTTTTGGACAAAGTTTCTAAGAGATTGTGATTTTTACACCACTTTGTCCTGCAGGATGAAGGTAGGCAAACCAAATATATATATATATATAAAATTTTTATTTAAATTGATACAGAATAAAGTCATTGATCAGAATTACTTACTACACAGCATGGATAGCTATCATTTACTAACACAGTGCATGATTCATTTGAAACAATACTCAAGCTACAATATTAAAGCTAGCAGAATGATTAAGCAGAGATTGATGTCACTCACCCATATCAATGACCATGGGAGAATCCTCTTTCTCTTAGCCTCGAGAGGTAACCTTGGGGAGCATTCAATATCTGCACACATTAGATGAGGTGTATCAGAAGTTCCTGCAGTTGAGAATTGGGGCTGGGATTTTATAGGATAAAGTGTTAATGGCCTAGATGTGCCAGCTCAAGAATCTTGTTTCTGCACCTTTATGTAAGTTATCAGTGCTGATTACTCTGTCTGCCACATAACAATGACTTTTGGTATCTGCCAGACATACTTTGGAATTTGTGGAGTGAGGCTGATTTTAGCATTCTTCAATACCAAAACAGCTTAATCCTCCCTTCTCCATTACTGATAATATTTGGAGGGAGGCAAAGTTTGAGTTATTAACCCCTACTGAGGTGGAGCATCCTGCTACACTATGCAAAAATGTCATGGCACAGTGAACATCCCTCTGTTGCTAGACATGTGTTGTATTATATGTTAAAATGTGGTGACAGGTTATTCTAACTGCTCTCTAGATATAGGATGAGACAGTCCTTGCTCCCCAGCACAGTTCCAAAAAGACAAACAATAAGAGACAAACAAATAAATTAGATGCCTTGCTTGTAATCCCTGAATATTAGATTACCTGTAGTCATCACTATCTCATCTTACCCTCTTTTCCAAGTCATGTAATCATATAGCCTTATGTTTGTTTATAGTTCAAACTGAGAGCAAAGCCTAGATTTTTTTCTACAAATTTTTCATGAGTGTTTATAATATGCTTTTAAGGCATCTGTCATTGAAGCCTTATACAGTCTATTGAACATAAATTTATAATACCATGTTTTTATACTCAGGTAAAGCATTGCAGTTCCATAAAACAGTACTCCTTAGATATACCAGCTAATGCTCTTAGGTTTAGCATTGACCTCCAAACCTGCAATTTTTTTTCATCTAATTTGACAGAACAGAGAAAAAGCTAATAGAAGCACAGTGCTTTCTTTCTTATTACAGGTATGTCAGTCTCAGATGTGGAGAGATTATGTAATTTGTTCAAGTTCATGCGTGCAGTTCAAGTTTAGGCTAGAGCCAAGAGAGCCTTGAAGTTCAGGTTAATGCTGTAGTTGGAAGAATCTTTCTTTTTCCCTTTTTTCTTCCTATTAGGTTGGTTGTCTGCCCTGGCAGTGCTAGTGAAAACTCCCTTCACTGTACCAGTGCAAGCACATCTATCAGCGTTAGAAAGCATATTACTTCCAGTATGAAAAATGCCATTCCTCAGTGTGCACATCCATAGCATGGTTAGGATTTCCCCAACACTGCCACAGGATATAAGACTCATTATAGAATCCTAGATAACATTTAGCATATTTGTGGCTTACATTCAAAAGTAATTTCATAAACCAAATGCAGTGAAAGTTCTTGCAACTCTGTGAATGCAGAAAGTCAACATTTACAGTCAGCTTGCTAAGTTGCTGACTCCACCTGCATTTTTCTAGTGAGAGAGTTTGGATAAAACAACAAGTGATGTGAAGCTTTTCTGAATTTAGAAAACAGTTGATGATTAAACATAAATACAACAACCATGCACTGCAGATATGTGTATCTGCCAGGACACAAACCAGAATTTTTATGAGTAAGTCTATTCTCATAATTTGTTCAACCCACCAGATAAAATTTACTAAAAATTATAGTGGAGCAAAAGGGACTATATCCCCAGAAATTTTTCTGTTCTGCAGCAGAGTGCTTTATCAAAAATGAATAGGTGGAAGTCCCAAAAAACAGGGCTAATATCCTACAGTATCATTCGAAAAGAGAAAGTAATGGTTGGAATTCTGTTTCTTATAAGGAGAATAAATATTAGAAAACAAGCATGCCATCCAGTTATTACATTATAAAATAGTATAAAGTAATATATTACAACAATTATAGTTGTTTGGGAGTCCAAGTGTGTAAAATCTTTTTGTTTTATTCTGTCTTTAGAAAGGTATCGAAGGAGCCTGGAGTAAATCATAGAATCATAGAATGGCTCAGGTTGGAAGGGACCTTAAAGATCATCCAGCTCCAACCCCCCTGCCATGGGCAGGGATGCCACATGCACTAGAACAGGTCATCCAGGGCCACAGCCAGCCTGGCCTTAAACACTGCCAGGGATGGGGCCTCCACAACCTCTCTGGGCAACCTGTTCCAGTGCCTCACCACCCTTTGGGTAAAGAACCCCCTTCTAATCTCCAGCCTAAATTTTCCCTCCTTCAGCTTGTAGCCATTCCCCCATGTCCTGTTGCAATCCGACCAGGAGAAAAGTCTCTCTCCTTCTGCCCTATAATCCCCTTTCACGTACTGAAAGGCCGCTATAAGGTCGCCTCTAAGCCTTCTCTTCTCCAGGCTGAACAACCCCAATTCCTTCAGCCTGTCCTCATAGGGGAGGTGCTCCAGCCCTTTGATCATCTTTGTGGCCCTCCTCTGGACCCGCTCCAAGAGGTCAACATCTTTTTTATGCTGAGGATCCTAGAACTGTACACAGTACTCCAGGTGGGGCCTTACAAGGGCAGAATAGAGAGGCAGAATCACCTCCTTAGACCTGCTGGTCATGCCTCTCCTGATGCATCCCAGGACACGGTTAGCCTTCTGAGCTGCAAGTGCACATTGCCAGCTCATGTCCAGCTTTTCGTCTATCATGACCCCCAAGTCCTTCTCTGCACAGCTGCTCTCAACAAGTTCTTCTCCCAGCCTATACTCATATCTTGGGTTGCTCCTACCCAGATGCAGGACCTTAGACTTGGACTTGTTGAACTTCGTCTGATTCTCACAGGCCCACTTTTTGAGTTTGTCCAGGCCCCTCTGGATGGCATCTCTCCCTTCTAGGGCATCAACCACACCACTCAGCTTGGTGTCATCCGTGAACGTGCTGAGGATGCACTCAATACCTCTGTCTAGGTCATTAATAAAGACATTGAAGAGCACCGGTCCCAAGACAGAACCCTGAAGAACACCACTCGTCACCGGCCTCCACCTAGACAAGGAGCCATTGACCACAGCTCTCTGACTGCGTCCATCCAGCCAATTTCTTATCCACTGGATGGTCCACCCATCAAATCCATATCTCTTCATTTTTGAGATAAGGATGTCATGCAGAACTGTATCAAAGGCTTTACTAAAGTCTAGGTAGATGACATCAGTCTGTCTTCCTTCATCGACCGTTGCAGTCACTCCATCATGGAAGTCTATCAGGTTGTTTTCAGTTAAAGATTCTTCTGGTTGTCTAAATATAGTGGCAGTGGGCATGGGTTTCTTTTGTTCTTGGTGCACATTTTTCTTTCTAAGCATTCACTATATCTGTCTCTTCTCTCAAGTAACAAGTGCTAGGACAAGAGGAAATGGCTTGAATTTGTGCCAGGGAATCTTCAGATTAGATATTAGGAAGAATTTCTTCACCGAGAAGGTTATCAAGCATTGAAACAAGTTGCCCAGGAAAGTGGTGGAATCACAATCCCTGGAAAGGTTCAAAATTTTTTTGTGGTGCACATGGTAGTGTTGAGTGGGCGGTTGAACAAGATGGTCTCAGAGGTCTTTTCCAATCATATTAATTCTATAATCAGCAGCAATAGGGTACAGTAGGGAAACTGTGTGGTTGCTGCTGAAAGGGGCAGGGGACCAAGTAACAAAGGTGAAGAAAAGTGCTAAGGTATTTGATGCCTCCTTCTTCACAGTCTTTACTTGTAAGATTCGCTTCCAGGCATCCCGGATTCCAAAGGCTAGTGAGAGAGTCTAGAGCAAGGAAGACCTACCCTGGATGGAGGAGGATCAGGTTAGGGTATATTTAAACAAAAAGGATATACACAAGCCCATTGAGCCTGATAGCATGATAACAACCACCAGTGTTATTGCAAGGGCATATCTGATAATCTTTGAAATATCATGGTGATCAGGAGAGGTTCCTATGGACTGGAAGAAACCAAATGTCACTTCTGTCTTCAAGAAGGGAAAGGATGTTCTTGTCAGCTCCATCACAATCCCTGAGAAGGCGACAGAGCAAAGAATCCTTTAAATCATTTTGAACAAAATGAAATCAAGGAGGAGAATGTGATTTGGAGTCAGTTCGCCTGTACACAGAGGAAACTACGCCACAACAACCCAACAGACTTCTATATGGGCCTAGTACTTCTCCCAGGGCACTTATTCTTGGGTAACAGGATGTTGGCTAGATGGAGTCTGATGTTATCCAGCAGAGCTGTTCTTGTGTTCCTGTGACACTGATCTGTGTCATTTCAGACCTAGAAAAGTACCACTTCCCACAGGATGAGAGGGGAACACAAGAGAAATATTACATGGTGAAGCTGTGTTTATAGACATTATGAAAGGTCAGTGGAGATATCTACTCTTCTGGGAAATAAGTCTCACAAAGTAACTCTGCTACCTAAGACTGTAGTTCAGGTTTATAATCCCCAAGTAATTTTCTGAAATTTGACATATGACACATTTATCACTTGTTGCACTGGGTGCAGGGATTGAATCTGGTCTAACCTAACCTTACTGCATTTCCATGACTGAATGTCATTTGGTTTTAAAATTCTGCCATAAGCTTCAGGCAACATAAGCCCTATAAGGGCACAATGTTCTAGAAGTCTAAAGTTATTGTGTATGGGAAGCTTCTGAGTGTCAGGTGGAAAACTGGTGTTGGTCAGACCATGACAAGCACAACTAGCCAGTGTATGTCAAAAGGCACAGCCCACAGAGCCAAAGCACCAGGCTTTTGGCAAAGCACCTGGGAGCTGTGTGTCCAGAGAAAGAAAAACAAAACCCTCACAGCTGATAAAGCTGTTCATAAGGCCAGACTCCTAATCTTCAGCAATGCTGTTCATGTGAGGTTCTTGGTCCTGTGCCTTCATAGAATCATAAAATGTTAAGGGTTGGAAGGGACCTAGAAAGATCATCAAGTCCAACCGCCCTACCAACAAGACCTGTTCCTGAACCCTTCTCCTGCTTTTCCTCCACTCTTGCTTGCTGGGGCCCCTTTGTCTCTGTGGTCAACCATTGACTTGACTTTGCTTCCCTGCCTTGGAAGACTGAAACTGTCTTGAACAAAGGCTCATGCCTGATATTCACTCACTTGTATTCAAAACCTTGAATCCATCTACTGACCAAGAACACAACTGATGATAGAACTAATGCACTTGCACACTGAGGGCAGCTGTTATTCGCCATGATATTCCTGAGGGTGAATCTTGAAGAGCTAGGGTCTAGTTCCTCAGGATATGTGCTGAAATAATAGATGGCATTATTGCTAGGGAACTTCCCAACATGTTGTGGTCATCAGACTTTTCTCCACTACTGCTCTTTCAGGCAGGCAGAGAGGAAGATGCATCCTGTATTCTGAGGGGAATGAAGAGAGATTTCAAGGCCTTGGGACAGTTGATAAAAAGGACTGGGGCACAAGTTACTTTCTCTTCTCTACTGCCAGTACCAGAGAATGGAGCAGAAGAATTCAGTCCATAAATACCTGTCTCCGAGACTGGTGCTACAGGCAGGGCTTTGGGTTCTTTAATAATGCCTGGTATTACAAGATACCAGGCCAGATGATAGGAGGTGGGAAAGGCTTATCTTCAAGGGGGAAAAGGATTCTAGGACAAGAACTAGAAGAGCTCATCCATAGAGCTTTAAACTAGATTGGAAGGGGGATGGGGTTGTTGCCAGGTCTACACCAGCGGGCCAGTACAAATACAGACTGGAAGGCCTCCCACCCCCCTAGGGTAGAATTGGCATGCTCATCTTGCTCCCTGAAGTGCCTGTATATCAATGCACACAGTATGGAGAACAAACAGGAAGAGTTAGAAATCCATGTGAGTTCAAGGGGTTATGATCTGGTGGCATTTACAGAGACATGGTGGGACAGCTCTCATGACTGAAATGTGGTCATGGGTGGCTATCTCATTTTTAGGAAAGACAGGTCTAAAAGGCATGGGGGGGAGTTGCTCTTTATGTGAGAGAGCAACTGGAATGTATTGAGTTCTGTCCAGGGGTGAATGAGGAGCAAATAGAGTTTATGGGTGCAAATTAAGGGGCAGGCCAGCATGGGTGATACTGTTGTGGGTGTTTATTACAGGCCACCTGATCAGGATGAGGAAGTTGATGAGGCTTTCTGCAGGCAGCGGACAGTGGCCTTTCAATCACAGGCCCTGGTTCTTATGGGGGATTTTAACTACCCAGGTATTTGCTGGAAAGCCTACTCAGCCAGCCATTCACAGTCCAGGAGGTTCCTCCAGTGCATTGATGATAACTTCTTGGTGCAAATGATCCATGAGCCAACTATGAGTGCAGCTGGACCTGATACTCACTAACAAGGAAGGTCTGTCTGAAAAGGTAGGGGTTGAGGGCAACCTTGGCTGCAGTGACCATGAGATGGTAGGGTTCAGGTCCTTGACTGATAGGAACGGATCACAGCCCTTGACATCAGTAGGGTCAACTTTGATCTTTTCAAGAAATTGCTAGGGGAAATCTCATGGGACAGGTACTAGAAGGTAAACAGTCCCAAGAGAGTTGGGTAACATTCAAGAACCACTTCTTCCAAGCTCATATCAGAGCATCCAACACGTAGAAAATTGAGGAAGGGAGCCAGGAGACACTGGCAGTTAAGCAGGGAACTGCTGTGAAAACTGCCGTGGAAGAAGAGAGTGTACAGGTTGAAGGAGGGGCTGGCCACATGGGAAGAATATAAGACTAATGTCAAGAGGTTGCAGGGAGGTAACTAGGAAAGCTAAGGGCTCTCTGGAATTCAACCTTGCAAGGGAGGTCATGGACAATAGGAAGGGCTTCTTCAAATACACTGATCAAAAGACTAACACTAGAGGCAATGTAGGCCCTCTGCTGAATGAGGTGAGTGTCTTGGTGACAGGTGATACAAAGAAGGTGGAGTTACTGAATGCCTTCTTTGTCTCTGTCTATAGTGTTAGAGTCTGTGCTCAGGAGCCTCAGACCCCTGAGCCCCCAGATGAAGTCAGAATAAAGGAGGAGTTTTTGCCGAGTTGATGAGGACTGGATTAGGGAACAGTTAAGCCATCTGGACATCCAGAAATCCACGGGACCTGATGGGATGCACCCGTGGGTGCTGAGGGAGCTGGCAGAAGTCATTGCCAGGCCACTCTCCATCATCTTTAGTTCTGGGGAACAGGAGAGGTGCCTGGGGATTGGAGGAAGGCAAACGTCACTCCAGCCTTCAAAAAGGAGGAGCCGGGTAATTATAGACCAGTCAGTCTCACCTCCATACCTGGAAAGGTGATGGAACACTTTATCCTTGACTCTGTCTCTAGGCATATCAAGGATAAGGGGGTCATTAGGAGCAGTCAGCATGGGTTTACCAAGGGGAAGTCATGTCTGACCAACGTGATAAGCCATTTATGAGGACATAACTAGCTGGATAGATGATGGTGGAACAGTGGATGTGGTTTATCTTGATTTCAGTAAAGCATTTGACACTGTCTCCCACAGCATCCTTGCAGGTAAACTGAGGAAGTGTGGTGCGGATGATCGGGGAGAGAGGTGTATCGTGAACTGGTTGAAGGAGAGAAGTCAGAGAGTTGTGGTCAATGGGATGGAGTCTAGTTGGAGGCCTGTGTCTAGTGGAGTCCCTCAGGGATCAGTACTGGGACCAGTACTTTTCAATCTATTCATTAACGACAGTCTAGAGAGTTGGGCAGGGAGAAATTGAATGAAATTCAACAAGGGCAAGTGTCAAGTCTTGCACTTGGGAAAGACTAACCCCATGTATGAATGTAGGTTGGGGACTGAGCTGTTGGAGAGCAGTGAAGGGGAAAGGGATATCGGGGTCCTGGTAGATGGAAGGATGACCATGAGCCAGCAGCATGCTCTTGTGGCCAGGAGGGCCTATGGGATTTTGGCATGTATTAGAAGGGGAGTGGTTAGTAGGTCAAGAGAGGTTCTTCTCCACCTCTACTCTGCCCTAGAGAGGCATCATCTGTAATATGATGTGCAGTTCTGGGTCCCTCAGTTTACGGAGGACAGGGAACTGCTTGAAAGAGCCCAGCACAGAGCCACCAAGATGATGAAGGGGGTGGAACATCTTCCTGATGAGGAAAGGCTGAGGGAGCTGGGTCTCTTTAGCTTGGAGAAAAGAAGGCTAAGGGGTGACTTCATCTATGCTTTTAAATATGTGAAGGGTGGCTGTCAGGAGGATGGGATCAGGCTCTTCTCAGTGAAGCCCAATGACAGGACAAGAGGCAATGGTTGTAAGCTGAAGCATAGGAGATTCTGTGTGAATACACATAGAAATTTTTTCCGAGTGAGGGTGCCAGAGCACTGGAACAGACTTCCAGAGAGGTTGTGGAGGCATTCAAAACCTGTCTGGTCAAGCTTCTGTGTGACTTGCTCTAGGGAATCCTGTTGTGGCAGGGGGGTTGGACTAGATGATCTTTTAAGGTCCCTTCCAACTTCTAACATTCTGTGATTCTTCACATTCCTAGTGATGTGCCCATTTCTGGGGCCTTTTCCCTTAGGACATCCAGCTGGTCTGTCTGACTCCAGTTGAGATTGTAACAGATAGCTCCTGGGGAGCAAATTATGGTGAATGTTGGAGGAAAACAGTTCTTTTGTAGTTTTTACAGGGACAAATTAGCTTACAGTATTTAAAATCAAACAGAAAATATGGACCAATGGAGACCGGTTGATGTCATCTTTCTGAACTTCAGTAAGGCTTTTGATACTGTCTCCCACAGCATCCTACTGGACAAAATGTCAAGCATACAGCTCAATAAGAACATCATGAGGTGGGTACACAACTGGCTAAGAGGTCAAACTCAAAAGGTTATAGTAAATGGAGCTACATCGGGCTGGCAACAGGTCATGAGTGGGGTCCCACAGGGATCCATCTTAGGGCTGGTTTCTGTTTAACATCTTTATACATGACTTGGTTATAGGACTTGAATGCCTAATAAGTAAGTTTGTGGATGATACTAAGACAGGAGGTGCTGCTGACTCCAAAGAAGGCAGAGAGGCACTGCAGAGAGATCTAAATAGATTGGAGGACTGGGCAGTCACAGATCATATGAAGGGGCAAATACCGAGTTCTGCACTTGGGTAGGGGCAGTCTGAAAACAACCTACCAACTGGGGAATGTGAGACTGGAAAGCAGAACTGCAGAGAGGGATCTGGGTGTTTTGATCAATGATAAGTTGAATATGAGTCAGCAGTGTGTGCTGGCAGCCAAAAGGGCCAACAGGGTTCTGGGGTGCATCAAACACTCCATTGCTAGCCGATCGAGAGAGGTGCTAGTCCCGCTTTACTCGGCTCTGGTGCGGCCTCACCTTGAGTATAGTGTGCAGTTTTGGGCACCACAATACATGACAGATATGAAGTTGTTAGAAAGCATCCAGAGGAGAGCCACAAAGATGGTGAAGGGCATAGAGGGGAAGACTTATGGGGAAAGGCTGAAATAACTTGGTCTGTTCAGCCTGGAGAAGAGGAGACTGAGAGGAGACCTCATTGCAGTTTATGACTTCCTCACCAGACAGGGAGGGGTGGGTGCTGACCTCTTCTCTCTAGTGACCAGTGATAGGATCTGGGAGATTGGCATGAAGCTGTGCCGAGGGAAATTCAGATTGAATGTTAGGAAGTGGTTCTTTACCCAGAGAGTGGTGGAGCATTGGAACACGCTCCCCAAGGAGGCTGTCATGGCATCAACTCTCATGGAGTTTAAGAAGCAACTGGACATTGCACTTAGGAACATGGTGTGACCTTGGGGTTTTCCTGTGCCTAAATAGGAGCTGGACTCCATGATCCTTGTGAATCCCTTCCAGCTCAGGATATTCTGTGATTCTCTTATATTAGGTACTTCCTTTATTTTCTAGCACTTGTAAAACATTAACTACAGAGAAGCAGTGATGGATCCAGCCTTACATTTGGAGTCAGAAAACCCCTTTAAAAAAACACATAAAATTTAAGAGTTTATAGGAGACATATGTACTAATGTACTTTGTGTTCATATGAAAAGCAAACGGATGCAAGCAGAACAGTGAGGTCAATGCTAATTTAATTAATTTACTTCCATGGCATAAAGTCCAGTGTGTCTCTTTCTTAGCTTCTTCTTGGATCATCTGAGATTTATTTGCCTTTACTATGCACAGTCCAACACCTTCCCTGCTAGGCGTGCATCTGGGTTATTTGTATTTGACATATCAAACAGCTGCTTCCAATTCTGGTCACGACTAACATTCTCAAAAAGGCGGCCACCCAAAGTGTCCCTTCTCTCACTAATTCTAGCATGAATTAAAAACATTTTGAGCTGATATATCTCCTATGTTTTTCTGAAACCTGGCCTCAGCCTATTCTTGTTGCTTGTTGAGAATTTCCTGCACAAATTAGAGAATATTGTTCAGCCCTAACCCTGATAATTAGCTTCCTTGTTAACACCAATACATGCAAAAAGGAAAAAAGATTATAAAGTAAAATGACTGAGATTTTATTTTTTAGATTTTCACAGAATCACAGAATGTTGGGAGTCGGAAGGGACCTCGAAAGATCATCTAGTCCAACCCCCCTGCCGCAGCAGGATTCCCTACACCAGGTCACACAGAAGCGCGTCCAGCGGGGTTTTGAATACTGCCATAGAAGGAGACTCCACAACCTCTCTGGGCAGTCTGTTCCAGTGCTCTGGCACCCTCACTCGGAAAAAATTTCTATGTGTATTCACACAGAACCTCCTATGCTTCAGCTTACAACCATTGCCTCTTGTCCTGTCATTGGGCTTCACTGAGAAGAGCCTGACCCCATCCTCCCGACACACACCCTTCACATATTTAAAAGCATAGATGAAGTCACCCCTTAGCCTTCTTTTCTCCAAGCTAAAGAGACCCAGCTCCCTCAGCCTTTCCTCACCAGGAAGATGTTCCACTCCCTTCATCATCTTGGTGGCTCTGTGCTGGACTCCTTCAAGCAGTTACCTCTCCTTCTTCAACTGAGGGGCCCAGAACTGGACACAATATTCCAGATGTGGCCTCACCAGGGTAGAGGAAAGAGGAAGGAGAACCTCTCTTGACCTACTAACCAC
>VWZX01010960.1:1398-25775 GCA_013399015.1 Galbula dea | reverse complement strand
CTTACACAAGTCCAGATAGATCACATCCACAGGTCGTCCCTTGTCCACTAAGGTAGTCACGGGATCATAGAAAGCCACTAAGTTTGTCAGGCAGGATCTGCCCTTAGTGAAGCCATACTGACTGTCCTTGATCAACTCCTTGTCCTCCATGTGCCTTATCAGACTTTCAAGGAGAATTTGGTCCATGATCTTCCCAGGCACAGAGGTGAGGCTGACAGGTCGGTAGTTACCTGGGTCTTCCCTTCTGCCCTCCTTGAAGATAGGAGTAACATGCCCCTTCTTCCAAACACTAGGGACTTCACCTGACTCCCAGGACTTCTCAAATATTATTGAGAGTGGCTTGGCGACTACATCGGCCAATTCTCTCAAGACTCTGGGATGCATCTCATCAGGGCCCATGGACTTATTTACATTCAGGTTCCTCAGGAGGGCACAAACCTGACCTTCACTTAGAGTAGGAGGCATTCCATTACCCTGTTCCCCACCCTGTGGCTTTCTAACTTGGGAGGTAGCTGCTGTATCAATCTGTTTCTGCTTTCTATAGAATACCTACTTGAAAAGACTTGCAAAATAGTAACTTTTCATTCAGTAAATACTTTTAATGTTCTAATCAAGGTAGTTGAAGGAGGTCTGCACAGAATATGTCTAATTCCCCATTTCACTCAACCTTCCCCTATGCTAATGACTGACAGATTTTTTTTCCAATAAAAGTTTTGGATTGAATTCTCATTAGATTCTAAATCCCCCAGTTCTATAAGAACTGTGGTCAAACAGAGCCTTGAACCTGCTTTCTAAAATGCAAGAGGCACTATAGTCACAGAGCCACCATTCTTCTTAGAGCATAGGAGGTTTAGTGTTAATGTGAGGAAGAATTTTTTCACAGTAAGGGTGACAGAACACTGGCACAGGCTGCACAGGGGGGTTGTGGAGTCTCCTACTCTGAAAACATTCAAGGCTCGCCTGGACTCGTTCCTGTGTGACCTTATCTAAGGTGTCCTGCTTTGGCAGGGGGGTTGGACTACATGATCTTTATAGGTCCCTTCCAACCCCTAAAATTCTATGATTCTATGATACTTGGACCATGAATGAATTGGAAATTTGATCCAGGCTTACACACAGAGAGTATGAAGCCAAAAGCAATTAGGCATTATCTTAAAAATAAACACAGTTTTTGGTCATTCCGCACCTCAGTTCCTCATTTACAGGAATAATAAGGAAGACTGGAGCTGCATGTCTCATTAATGTACAGTAATGTAAGTGCTTAACTGAAAATGGGGGTAATAACAGTATTCCTAAAACACACTGAAGGAACAGAATTAGCTGGTACTGACTCACTAGAAATTTTAAGGATACATATAATGTATATTAAATTATCCATGATTTACATGTTCTAATGGTAAGATACAGATAAATGTGGTTATCCAAAGAACAACAGTTTACAAACCATATCAGGATTTTACTCAAAAACTTCAGTGAAAGCTGCTGGAACTTTTCCATTAATTTCACTAGGACCAAAAAATTACTGTCTTGACTAATTACTTAAGATCAGCGTATATATCCCAGAGAGTCCTATGTGCTTGGTGTTGACACATTAAAATCTCAGGAAATAAACCAAACTGGAGAAGTCAACAGAATCAAGACAGCAGAACTGATGTGCGCCTTGGTCCCATATTTCTGCAACTCTCCTTTGTGTTTTGGTAAGACTATGTAGTGAATCACAAAGACAATTTAAAGCAATTTAAAAGGTGGGGTTTTTTATTGTATTGCACAAGATATCTTTTTTAATCAATGGAGCTACTGTATTAAAGAATCCACATTTCCCAAAACATTGGCTGTTGCAGCACACATCACAAGCATTGTGAATAACCGGTGCGTTCTTCAAAAATTAAAATAATCTCTTGCAAATTTATGCATGTGTGACAATAAACGAAGAAAAAAAAACCCACAAGGAGTACCAATGTGTACTTCTGTTCAAACACAAATATATACCATTTTCAGAAGAGCACGATTTTGATGAGATACTGTATGTGCAAGATCTGCAAGTAAAAAGCCAATAAGCACACCAAAAAGATTTCAACTTTCAAAATAATTTAACTGTAATACCTTTCACGTGTCACCTGTTCAAAACATACCATTTCATGCACAATGTCAGGCCCAAGCCTCATCTTGTGTAAATCTGAGCATACTCAATTAAAGCAGCTGAGACTCTGGACAAGGTGTTCAAGCTGAAAAAGCCTTCAAATATCTGAAGACAGAGCAGTAGTCTAAGACTGAGAAAATAGTTACAGTGAAGGTATAAGAGAAATGGTACTGTGGAAAATGAAGAAAACCACTAGCAAACCCTCAAACAAAAGGTTCTAGAAAGAAACCTACATGTGAAGTGATGTTGTAATAATTTATGTAAGTGAAAAAAGAATATTAGCCTCTGCTAAAAAGAAGGTGGAGTTACTGAATGCCTTCTTTGTCTCTGTCTAGACTGTTAGAGACTGTCCTCAGGAGCCTCAGACCCCTGAGACTCCAGATGAAGTTAGAATAAAGAAGGAGACCCCTGAGAACCCAGTCAAAGTTTGAAAAAAGGAGCTTTTCTTGGTTAATGAGGACTGAGTTAGGGACCAATTAAGCCATCTGGACATCCAGAAATCCACGGGACCTAATGGGATGCACCCGTGGGTGCTGAGGGAGCTGGCAGAAGTCGTTGCCAGGCCACTCTCCATCATCTTTACTAAGTCCTGGGGGACAGGAGAGGTGCCTGGGGATTAGAGGAAGGCAAACGTCACTTCAGTCTTCAAATAGGGCAAGAAGGAGGAGCCAGGTAACTATAGACTGGTCAGCCTCACCTTCATACCTGATCATTACCTACATACTTTATCCTTGACTCTGTCTCTAGGCATATCAAGGATAAGGGGGTCATTAGGAGCAGTCAGCATGGGTTTACCAAGGGGAAGTCATGTTTGACCAACCTGATAAGCCATTTATGAGGACATAACTAGCTCGATAGATCATGGTAGAACAGTGGATGTGGTTTATCTTGATTTCAGTAAAGCATTTGACACTGTCTCCCACAGCATCCTTGCAGCTAAACTGAGCAAGTGTGACCTGGCTGATTGAGGTGGATTGTGAACTGGTTGAAGGAGAGAAGTCAGAGAGTTGTGGTCAATGGGATGGAGTCTAGCTGGAGGCCTTTGTCTAGTGGAGTCCCTCAGGGGTCACTACTGGGACCAGTACTATTCAATATGTTCATTAACGACCTGGATGAGGGAAAAGAGTGCGCTTGTTCGGCTGATGATGCTAAACTGTGTGGAGTGGCTGACACACCAGAGGGTTGTGCTGCCATTCAGCGAAACTTAGAAAGTCTGGAGAGTTAGGCAGGGAGAAATTTAGCGAAATTCAACAAGGGCAAGTGTCGAGTTTTGCACCTGGGAAAGGCCAACCCCATGGATCAGTACAGGTTGGGGACTGAGCTGTTGGAGAGCAGTGAAGGGGAAAGGGATATCGGGGTCCTGGTAGATGGAAGGATGACCATGAGCCAGCAGCATGCTCTTGTGGCCAGGAGGGCCTATGGGATTTTGGCGTGTATTAGAAGGGGAGTGGTTAGTAGGTCAAGAGAGGTTCTTCTCCCCCTCTACTCTGCCCTAGAGAGGCATCATCTGTAATATGATGTGCAGTTCTGGGTCCCTCAGTTTACGGAGGACAGGGAACTGCTTGATAGAGCCCAGCACAGAGCCACCAAGATGATGAAGGGGGTGGAACATCTTCCTGATGAGGAAAGGCTGAGGGAACTGTGTCACCTTAGCTTGCAGAAGAGGAGACTAAGGGGTGACCTCATTTATGCTTTTAAATATGTGAAGGGTGGCTGTCAGGAGGATGGGTTCAGGCTCTTCTCGGTGAAGCCCAGTGACAGGATGGGGGGCAATGGCTGCAAGTTGAAGCATAGGGAGTTTTGTGTAAATACAAGAAAATTTTTTTCCTGTGAGGGTGCCAGAGCACTGGAACAGACTGCTCAGAGAGGCTGTGGAGTCTCCTTCTCTGGAGGTATTCAAAACCCATCTGGACATGCTTCTGTATGACCTTGTCTAGGGAATCCTGCTCTGGCAGCAGGGGTTGGACTAGATGATCTTTCGAGGTCCCTTCCAACTTCTAACATTCTGTGATTCCTGACATTTAGAGATTCTGATATATTCAGAAGCCCGTAGAAGTGAACGACTACATCATAAGATGGGTCCAGGTCACACGGTTGTAGTAAATGGGGTTATATGTATTTAGCAAGTGGTGACTAGTAGGGTTCCATGGGGATCCACCTTAGGGCCAGTACTCTTCAATATCTTCATAAACAACTTGGATACAGGACTTCAAGGTTTAATAAGCAACTTTGCTGATCACACTAAGCTGAGAGGACCTGTTAACTCCCATGAAGGCAGAGGCCCTACAGAGAGATCTTGACAGATCAGAGGACTGGGCAGTCACAAACCACATGAAGTTTAACAAAGCCAAGTGCCAGGTTCTGCATCTGGATGGTACCTGGATGTACTTACAGACTGGGGAATGAAAGCCTTGAAAACAGCCCTGCAGAAAGGGGTCTAGGAGTTTGGGTTGATGGCAAGTTGAACATGAGTCAGCAGTGTGCCCTGGAAGCCAAAAGTGCCTACCAGGTCCTGGGGTGCACCAAGCACTCCATTGCTAGCTAATCAATAAAAGCAACAGTCCCACTCACTGCTGCTGCTGCCTCACCTTGAGTACTGTGTGCAGTTTTGGGAACCACAATACAAGAAGGATATCAAGTCGCTAGAGAGTGTCCGGAGGAGGATCACCAAGACAGTGAAGGGTCTGGAGGGGAAGCCATATAAAGAATGGCTGAAATCACTTGGTCTGTTCAGCCTGGAGGAGACTGACGGAAACCTCATCGCAGTATGTAACTTCCTCATCAGAGATGAAGGAGGGGGAAATGCAGATATACTCTGAGCAGTGACAGGACTGGGGCGAATGGCATGAAGTTGTGCCACAGAAGGTTCAGGTTAAATATTAGGAAAAGGTTCTTCACCCAGAGAGTGTTGGAACATGCATTGGAACGGGCTCCCCAGGGATGCACCCATGGCACCAGCTCTCACAGAATTCAAGAAGCATCTGGACAATGCTCTTAAGACATATGGTGTGACTCTGGTGTTGTTCTGTGGGTGATCCTTATGAGTCCATTCCAACTCATGATATTCTATGATTCCATGAACCAAACGTTACAATCACCCTCCTCACACTCTGTTTCTTAAGTTTCTGATCACTAATATTGGTACTTAAAAACATTTTATATTTGCTGAAAACTTATTAAAATTTACCTTCCTGTTAACGAGAATTTAGTGTAATACAAATCATGAAAAATAGGTAAAAAAATAGTATTTTAAGAACATTTTTAGAAAACCCATCAAACAACTGCAAATACAGCTTATCTTTAAGTGTCTCTACTTTTGAACTGTTTTTTGTTTAAGCGAATCACTTCTAAAGAAGCAGCTAAGATTTATTCCTGTCCATTGCATTGAGGACCTCATCCAAAAGTGAAGGTCCCAAGTCAAGTTGTAATGAGAGAAGAGAGCCTGCAAGATCTGAAAGAGATTCTTCCGACTTAGTCTTTGCCTTGGTTAGGTCACATGATAGTCGACTGTCATCAAACAAATCAACTCTTTGCCAATCAGTGCATCGTTCAGAAAAGCTGGATGAGTTACTGTCTCTACCATTTCTAAAACATGAAGAACCATTTTGCTCTCCCATGTCCTCTTTGTGTGTTTCTCCCTCCTCCATCTGTTTACTTTTCTCTTGCAATTTTTCTTCTACTACTGGCTCACAGCTAAGCCCAGGATTTCTTGACGATCTGATGGATTCTTGCTTTGAATTAAATGTCACTGGTGACAATAAGGGCAATGTAAGGGCTTGAGAACCCCCAATGGCAGGAAGGGAAATCGCATTTTTGAGCACTGGTGATGAAGTGTCTGTAAACATGGATTCAGAAGTGCTATTTGCCCTTAAGAATTCACTGTGGCCACCAGACTGGCTAACTCTGGCTTCTCCTTCATTTCCAGGCAATAGCTCATAGTTGCCCTGCAAAAAGGAGATGTCTCCAAAAATATCATGATGTCCCTCTTTTCCAATGTGTATGGTGTGACGAAAATCTCCAAGTGGTGGACTGATCATATCAGAAGATAAGATATCCCTCAGTTTGAATTTCTTCCCTTTCTTATTGTTAGCAGCTTTCAAGTAGATGGGTGTCTTGGCTGGCATCTCTTTCTGAGAGAGGAACTTACCGTAAAAAAAAAATAAATCAAAACTAAAAAATACCCACAACAAGGGGAGGGAGAAGCCTCTTACAAAACCAGTTATTCTCAGGAGACCTCTAGCTTTTATCAATGTCAAATCATCCTCTTGACCCACTCTTGCACATGAAGTCCCTTTCTTCTGTTGCAGAAAACTGTGGGGTACATGAAGGTGAATGCTTCCCCCTGCAGATCTTTCCAAGGTTATGTTTCAGGCCAGTTAGCAACGAAGTGCCCTGCTACTTCCAGAACTTGAGAAAACCTGCATGGGATACAAAATCAGGTTATCATTGATTTATTTTTCATGGTTCATTCAGGCTTGTTTTTAGAAAATAAATAATTAGTAATGGTAGAGTTCCAGCCTGCAGATTGGCTTTATGATGCTGCTTCCCTTCATTAGGCAAGATAAAAGAGTTTAGATTAACTACGGCTAGCTAACATTTCTCTGGCTTCATAGCTTTTGTGGAAGTCAAGGGTTTCTTAGACATGGTTGCTGACCACAATTCATTTGATAAATATCATGATCTCAATCTTCTCCTTACTCTGGCATTCAAAATGCTGGCCTTTGAGAGTACACAAAGAAACACATCTATAACATTCAACAATATTAGGCTTTTGATAGACCCAGGAAGATTGACAGAGTTATTCAACAAACCTTTTTGGAAATGGAGTAGACCACCTTTGACTACAGAACTTCTGATACCCCCACTTACTGCTGGAACTCTCACAAATTGTCACCCACAACATCTCTCATGTGCTCGTTTAAAAGGACAGGTTCAGGTACTTGAAAAAGGAAAATGCTAGCCCAGATCTTAACTATTAGCTAGAAACACCCAAATGCAGGTGCCTTCGAAGAGATTGATTCTTGTGATTACAATCTTCAGACTACAGGAATGCTTCATAGCAAATAGTTACAGACTAGCTCATGAATTATGTAGGCCATGAGGCCACAGTGACTTAGAATTGCTCTGCACAACCAAATGAAACAGCATTTGCAAGCCAAGTCATCCTATTAAAATGTGGTCTCTGATAAAGCAGTCCTCAGAGGCTTGGGTCAGCCCAACAGCCTCTTGGGTCAATAAGTTATGGGAAAAACCACTCTTTATTAATGCCTTAATAGTGTATTTCTTCCTTACAGTACCAGTTCCTGACTCTTGAGCAATCTCAGAATACAGGCATTTTTCTCCTGGCCATTTTTGTACTTTCCCATTTACTCTATGGACCACGAGAGGACCACAGATCACTTCTCCTCAGCAGAATACTCAGCCACAAATCCCTCACACTGTCCACCACCATCCACATTCCATAAAAGGAGTTTGCAGTTTTTGCACAGAAAACTTGTACTTTGCAATAAGCAAAGGGAAGCTGCCTGTAACAAGAGCTACTTTTCCTGCCTTTTATCCATGCCCCAGAAGGTATTCTCCTTCATCAAATTAAGGACAGTAACACTTGCCAGCCTAAAAACTTTATACTGTATGTCTATACAGCCAGACTGTCAAGACGTATTTAAGCATTTTCACAAATCCTTTAACCTGAGTAATTAGTTCCTCCAGTCAGGTGCTTAACTGTGCATCACAAGGGGAGCTGGGAAACTAGCCAGGTCAGTATTTTGGGTTTTTGAACCTTACCAGAGATGTACTGCACTTCAGATATCATTGAAAAGCCCTGCCCCCCAAAGTTACAAAAGATACAAATAAAGATATCATAAAAAATAAGCTAAAGAGGACATTTTATACTTTTAAGTTCGATTTTGAAAATACTGCATTAATCAGTTAAGAGAACTCAAAGCATCCTTCTACGAAACAAAACAGTAATTCATTAGGATCTACAGAATACTGGGAGATTCCCATTACATACCAAAGTTCCTCCAACTTAACTCCATGTCAGTACTGTAAGATGCAAAAGTAAGCCCTAAATAAGATCTCTACTAGTGCCACATGCACTGATCCGTAACTCAGTTACCTTCCAGTTTTAAACTGAGACATCCACTTCATTGTTGCTCTTCCTGATTATCATTCTAGCCAAGCAACCCATTTAGCTAAACAAAATGTCCTCAAATCTAAAAAGGACAAAGCCAGATGGTGAGGTTGTTTTATGTTTATCTAGTGAACTCAGCTCTGCCTCACTTTCCAGGAACCACTGGGACAACAATTTGCCTCTGATTCTAATTCTTCATTCTTGCAGACCTTTTAATCTGGAACGAATGGCAATGTAGTGTCAATGTTGTCCAAAGTCATGCCCTTTTGTCACTAGTCTAAAAATGAAAGAAATTCTACTTCACTTAAAGCTTTCATGGCTTCCACCAGTTTGGATGTGTACCAAAACCCATTATCACTAAACTCCACGAGGAGACTTCAAAGAAACCTGAAGGACACAATGAAACATCTGAATATCAAGAATTAGTCTAAATTAAGTAAAATAACTGTTAATATAAATAATCCGTTTTGACACAAAAGAAGAGTACTGTATTTTGTTTTAACTCAGAGCTGGCGGGTGGTGGTGGTGGAGAGGATGCAAAACCCCAAAACAGGGAAAACTTTTGGGCTTACAGAGCTCCTTTAATTCTTGCACTATGAGACAGCCCCAGCAAGGGGCACTGTAAAACTACACTACCTCAGAGGATGCTGCAAAAGACTCCAGTATCAAGAATTAAAATTCCTCTCTATACATCAAGTCCCCGGAATTGTGAAGACCTTGCCTTCCATTTGGCCAGTGCAAGAGGCTTATATGAAGAGAATGGTCATAATATGAAGAGAATGGTCATAATGGTCTTCTTCATATGAAGAGAATGGTCATAATTCCACGCTTAGTGCAAGCATCTTTTCCCTGCTGAAGACAAAGGCTACCCTTGCTGAGATTTCACTAGCCACTCTATTGAAAATCTTCAAATTACACCTTGTAAATAAAAGATAAGGGTTCCTTCCTCAATGAGCAAGCTTTGCACATACAACATAATGCAGGCTTCAGACCAACTCTGCTTTGTTTCTGCATACCTATCCTCTTTGTCAGCTACTGCCAAACAAGTACAGATTTTAAGTTTCAAACCGCTGAAATATATCATAATCCTGGGAATATTAACTTAGCCTAAAATACAGTTGTTAGTCGTATTTCATTTACAAATAAATTAGAGAAGAATCTGGATCAATACATAACATGTTTTGTTCTTTTAGAAAGAAAAAAAGTATAAATCCAACTTTAGCAAATGAAGAAAGGCTTAACA
The DNA here is from genome assembly GCA_013399015.1 of Galbula dea. Lineage (NCBI taxonomy): Eukaryota > Metazoa > Chordata > Aves > Piciformes > Galbulidae > Galbula > Galbula dea. The sequence goes on along the minus strand of VWZX01010960.1, from coordinate 16,259 downwards.
AGACTAAGTCGCCAACTCAGCTCATGTAAAACTAAAAAATTAGTCCATAAAATTTTCACAAGAACCTTACAGAGTCTTTCCATTCAGCAAGATTTAATGAAATCACCAGTTTTGCATGAATGCCTTAGTTTATTCCACAGTCCATTTTAAAAGGACAGACTATCAGGAAATATCTCAGCAGCAAACCTTACAAAGACAGAGATAAATATATGTGAAGGTGCAAAATTTTATTTGTGAACAAATCCCAAGACCTAAATCCTTAAGCAGTGTCCTAGGTGAAAAAATTACAGAAAGAAAAGCCTGTTTCCAAAGAGCAGGACCAGAAGCAATCGTTCACTAGTGTGCACTCCAGGAAGCCTGTGGGTTTTCTACAGGACAATAATTTGCAAAGGCCCTGCCTCACACATCATTGGCTAGAAGCAGGCAAACTTTAGAAAAACACACTACCAAAGCATTGTTTAAAATAACATTGAATTATTTTTTGAATCAAGTCACTAAGAGAAAACAGAATCTGTACATTATTTAAATATCCAAATGAGAATACATCAACACAGCAAAAGACAGACACAAAATATGCAACAAGCTGCTGCAACTTTTCTACACAATCTGCAACCATGGAAGAATTAGGCTTTTGTGGTTCATTTTGGGTTTTAGCTACCAGCGGCTTTCAGCAGCACAAATAAGCTGTTGAGAACGTCCTTGTCAACCCTGTTACTTTCACTATGCATCTGTGTAAACCATGCTTTTATTGGGTTTGTAACACAGACTTGAACTCATGTAGTCACAGTTCCTGAATGCTGGTAAAACAAACTCCCAGTATAACCAAATCTTCTGGTACAAGAAAAGCAGAAGATGCTTCATAGAGCTTATTTCTCATGTCTCTGTGGGCTTACATGTCTGTATCAATTGGCAGCCTCTGAAGATGTGAAGCCCAGATGTCTTCCGCTAGTTTCTGAAAGATGTTTGTCCATCCTCTTCTTAAAATTTCCTACAGATGCAGACTGCACACAATAATTTACTTCACAGAGGCTAGTCAGAGAAGATGCACCTAAAGTCTTCACAGCTCCAACCTGGGCCCTAATTAATACAGTTCAGTATTTTATACATTCTACATCTCCTTTTAGCTTTTTCTTTTTCAGATTGAACAATACAGATATTTCAACTTTCCAACACAGGTCATGTTTTCCCTGCATAATATCCTTTCAAATGCACAAGGCCAGAGAAAATCACATTAAGAAAGGTACACCTTCAACTTTAAACCATTAAATTTGTACATTGAAATTAATAAGGTGTTTTGCCTACTTAAGAGTTTTCATTTTAGCTTGTGAGAAAAAGAAAACCAATTGGGGGGTGGGGGTGGAAATAATTTTCACCGTTCATTGTACCCTTCGAACAGTTGTGCCAGCACAGCAGGAAGAAACTGCTGAAGTTATCTAATTTGGGGCTGCTAATTTGAGCAACGGACTGAAGTTACCAGTTACTGTTTTGTTCTGTATTAGTCTGTGAGATTGCAAAGGCTCTTTAACAACTAGTAACCTTCATTTCTGTTAAGGTACTTTAATACTAACTAAGTTGTTTCTCAGACATCCTCTTTGAGTGAACAGGAGGAATTCCTCATGTGGTGATAGTGGGGGAGTAATTTTAATCCTTGTAATACATCTCTGTCTCTCTCTCCTCTTTGAACCCTCTCAAATTTTCCAACATCCTTTTCAGAGAACATCAGAATCAGTAGCAACATTTCACATCTCATCCTCCCTAACAGCATATGCAAAGATAAAAATCACATCTTTCTTTCCATCATTGAGGCCCTGCTTACAAATAAGATCGTATTTCTGCTTTTATCCTCACCATCTTCAACAGGAATTTTCCTATATTTACAGGTTAGCATTATACTACAAACCATTTAAGAGTTCTTGTGCTGGTATAACTAAAACACATTCTCCAAGCAGAATAAACTATGCCAGCAAAAGCAGAAATCTATTATCACTGCCATTTCTTGGTTCAGACTGAGCATGCCCATTCTATCTTTTACGAAGATACACCTATACATTTTGACAGCACAGCCAATGGTGATGCTCATATTACACTGTTTGTCCAGAAAGAGTATTCCCTGAGGGTGGGGAAAGAAAAGACTTTTCCAAGCTCTCCATCTTCAAAACTCTACAATGTTCTACAGCAAATAAGCTGGATTTATATCCTGTTCTGCCCCATGGACTGAAACAGGTCCCTCTTTATTTTACTATCTTCTCATTGGCTTTGTTGGCTGGTACATTCAGACATATAGATCTAACACCACATAGCTTAATTTTATCATTGGCTTTGAAAAATTGGGTAGGTGCAAGACCATGCAGCTTTAGGCATATGTGCAAGTCAGTACAAAGTCTAGCACCTTACCAGCAGCCAGCAAAGGTGAGGTTGTGCACTGAAGCATATTCACACATTTCCTCCTACAAAGCCAGCAGACCAGATAAACAAATAGCTGGGGACCATAAACTAATAAGCCACAAGATAGAGAGGCTTAAAAACTTGTCCATCAATTCTAACAGGCCAAAGGAAAACCATAATAAAATGGGACAAAACTCCTATAGACTGAGCCAACGTGCCACCTAAAAGACTGGGTAACTGCTTTGTTTGAAATGTCAACTGCTGAAGGAGGAGAAAGGCACAGTTTTTAGCCAAAGCAGCTGCTTGATGCAGCTCAAGGCTTGTTCACATAAGTGCTGATATTGCCATAAGGAACAATTTGGGAAGATGAGGATTAAGGCAGGCAGTACTGCCCCTTTTGATGTCAACCAGCACTCATATCAGTTTAAGTGGAGTACAAATCCACGCCCTTCATAATTCTGAAGCAGGTTGGCACAGATGGCTTTCTCTTTTGACACAGAGGGTGTAGTCCCCTACCCAGCTCTGCTCTCAAAGCTTAAGAATTTCCACCCTAAATTCCTCACACCTTGCTGCTGGTTCTCAGCTCTGCATTGCAGTTCTTTGTACCCTCTGTGGGCAGGCAGACCTACGAGCCACACTGCAAACTAGAAACAGCAGCAATTCTCCCCACTGACTCAGTTTACAGTTAAGGCTTACTAACATCTGCAGAGTAACCGATGGCAACTCTTCAAGGCAGTTCAAGTCCAACATAACTTGCTGTCAGAAAGGCATTCTCCCCTCTCCCCTATTGTGTGCACAGCACTTGACCCCTTATAAGCCAGTTCAGCACACTGAACTGGGTGAAAACTAACTAGGAAAAGGATCACAAGGCTTGGAAGCAGACTGCTACTTTCAGCCGCAGCAAGTCATTTAAAAACCTCAGTTGTCTCATGAAACATCACTCTAGGAGTTCTAGTGGAAGGGATGGGTGATTCTTAACCAACTCTTCTGCAACAAATAATGTCCATAGAATTACATCCAGATTTTCACTTCTGATGCAAAAATGACTTGGTGGCTACAGTAGTTTTTGCCTTAGGATTCCCAAGGCTGTTGTCATGTTGAAATAAAGGGTTTCCAATGATAGTTAAGTATGGGGATTTTTTAAAAAAATGGATCCCTAGATTAACATTTTCTTAACTGACAGCTCCTTACAAAAGGCAATCAAAAATAAAAGCATCTTGCAAGATCCCAATTAAAAAAACAAAACCAAAAAAAACCACAACCAAACCCACCCTACTCTGAACTCCCCACCTCTAATTCTCAAATATCTTTCAACTCTAAGCCAAATACTTCATCTTCTTGAAACACTCAAGTGGCACAGGCATATTATAATCACCAGCTCTCCTATTATTCAATTCTCCAAGTGTTTCACTTGAAATAATATTTGCCATCTTGAAGTAGCTGATAAACTAGGTTTAAAACAAACTTGAAGGCCAGACAGCCCTCTATATGCAAAGGCCAACAAAGAGGTAGAGGTACAAAGCTACAGAAAAATAGGACGTTGCACAGGACTTACGTGTTTTATTACACAGAAAAAGGATGAATCCTCTGTTCTACTGCAGTTCTGCCTGCTTTAGAGAGCTGAATGGTCATCGAGACAAGATTAAAGAGCATGGGGTTGGGGTAGACAGAAGGAATGAAATTCTTATAGATTACAACATTTTTCACTGAATTTCTGTTTTGGTTCAACTCCTGCCCTCTTTAAGGAATGGGGATGAAATGAGGGAGTAAATAGGACTTCTACAATGCTTTCATCTATATGCAAGTCAATGTAGATATTTAATACAACTAAAGTAACTGTTTTATCACCCTTACATGAAATAAAAGAAAAAAAAATAGAAATTACATCTTCACGGGGAGTTCATACTATACTCCTAACAAAACAACTCCAACTATTTGAAGGTATCATTGGAGCAGAAGTGACAGTCTGGAGGAGTAAGTGACAGCTTAAAAACACATCATATTCTGGCTCTGCTCTGCAGTATGTCAGTGACACCTGTGATATGCCCCAGCTGACAAGGAGGCATCACACAGGACAGCAGCACAGAGGTCCCCATTTCCTCCTGAGGTCTCTCTGCCACAGATGTTCAGTTCTGTGAACTTGAGTTGCTTGTACTAAATTGATTAGACCTTTTTTCTGGAATATATCAAATAGTACTGGAGTACATTCTCTGTGACAACAGTCATATTTCACATACTGTTCTTAAAACTCGGCAGAGTTAATCAGTTTAAGTTGAGATAAATTAATATCCTCATCGGTTGTACAGAGGTATACTGTCCAAGTATTCAGAGTGGCACAGTGGCAATTCAGTGCTAAAGCTAGTTTACTGATTAGTAGCTGATATTTCCTTTGAACTCTAAACCCCATGTATTCAATTTAACTGAAACACTGCTGTCTCAAATCTCATTAAAGCTACCTTCTCAACACTTAGGGTTTTACCACAGCCAGTACTCACAACCTATCTTCCCATTACTGTACCCTTATTTCAAAAGATAAGTACAGTTCTAAGACAGACCTTAAACCAAATGGGGACTGAGATGACAGTATATGTAAATAGAGAAGAGTGGATCTCACGCTTGCATGTGCAGGCAACACGACAGAACAATTACATCGGTCAGGGAAAAATGCTGTATCCAATGAACCAAAACAGAACTAATGTACTGCAAGTTAAGTCCTGTCCTTTGCAGCTTTCTAGAAAAGCATTTTGCAGACATTTGTGTTCCCTTTGCACTCTGCAGCGGCTCCTGCTTAGAACTAACTTGAGACTGCAAGAGAACATAAATGCCTCCATTTAAAATCCAGTATTTCAAAGTCCTGGAAAATGGACATTTTGTTTTCAGAAGTAGTGTCAAGGGAAAGTGCACTGGCAGCAAAAAGAAAACTTTTAGTAGGCAGTCACATTAGAGTAATGTAATCATGACTCATGCTACTCACCCATTTCCTGACTAGGGCTGTGCATGATCAAAAGAAAACCAGCCACAGTAAGGCTGCCAGTCATTAATGATAGCTAGCCTGGAAGGATTACAGACTAACAGAAAACAAACTTATTGCAGAGTACCCTATTTAAAGCCTGGCATAAATTGACACTGACAAACACAATTGTGTAAAACCACACTTAACCAAAACAACAACTTGCTTCTCTTGCAAGAAACAAGTCACAACCTTTTATGATGAGTTCTCCTACCTGAACAAACCCTCTCACACATCTCAAAACACTGTAAATCCTTGGAGTGCTAAGGGAAGGGACAATAATATCCAATCGCTAGTTATTATCTAGAGAAATTCAAGATACATGGCTCTTTGGAAGAGAATCACATCAAACTCAGACTGCTACAAAACAACTACGACCTCCCCAGGAAGGCTGTAAAAGAAAACACACACACACAAGCCAAAGCATGAGTTAGGCCTCAGTAACTGTCAACTTCTAAGAAAGGCATTGCAAGAGACAATTTCTGTCTCCGTGTTCAATCCTGCTGGTCAGCCCAAGTGAAGTGTGTGTTTAAACAGCACAAAACAAATTCCAGATCTTTGTTGGGACCTTGGTCACATTTAATTTGTTCCAAACCCCACATTAATGAAAACCCACAAATTAATCAGGTATTTCAACGGAAACTAGGCTAGACATTAGGTAACACAGATAGCAACACCCACCTGCATCTCTCTGCAGCCCTCACAGGCCAAATAGACTCTCCGAATCATTTATGTTGAGAAAGACCTTTAAGACAATCAAGTCCAACAAGTCAACTCTTCCCCCTCCTAATTCAGAAGCAGAGCCCTGCATTTGTAGGTTCCTTTCACTCTTCTTTACAACACTAGCTGCTAAACATGCCCCTCAGCACCAACCACTGTGTTCCTTATGCTACTTCCAACAAGGAAGTTGCAAAGGGGAGAGAGATCCTGAAGATGACCATTAAATACATAATCCATTGCCAGAATCACTGTCCGTAGAATTAAGACTGATCAACAGTAGCACTCCGTTACTGCAAAAGTCAGCTAAATAAAGACACTCTCAGAGACCAAAGCTTAAGGTATCTGAAAGAAGCAAGGTGCAGGGTGAGTGGGGGACTTGCTCCACCTAACACCCACACTGAGCTCAACACAAGCTACGATTATATAGACCAAACTAATACATATTCAATGCACTCCACTTCCAGGATACTGAGGAGAACTATACCAGGTGTATGACAGCCAAATTCAACCTGAATCGAACAACAACCTGGCTTTTTAGTAACGCTTCAGCTTACCTCTTAGAAATCTCAGACATTTTGCCCCTCATAGAATACAGAGCACTGGGGGACAGGCAGGAGAAACAATCAGTTGCAAAAGGCAAAAGTTACATTTAGGTCAGACTAATTCAACATCAGCTAAATAAGCTAAGTCTATACTTTATCCAGGTTGCACTAATTATTTCAGAATTGAGAGAAGCTAGTTCTGAAACAGAGCACACATATACCAAGGCCTTACACTGCATTGTGATGTTTGCTGCTAGACAGTTATAATTCTGCTTGGTCATCACGTCTTATTTATACAACTCTAACAGCACAGAAATGAGGTGCAGTAATCTGTTTGGGCATGGGTGCACCTCAAACTTCACAAGAACAAGCTCTTACCACACGCTGCAGGTCATCCATGTACCAGTTCACACAGCTAGTATGGAAGGCAGCGGGGTGTAGACAGAAAAATAAAAGAACATAATTTGGGGACCAACTTTCCTGCGTAAAGGGCATATTTATTTACTTAATCTTTTATTAAGTAGGTAAGATGAACTTCTGCCTTTACTGAAGGCTATTTAAAGTAAACTTCTAATGGCTTTTGCAAGCTCCAGGGAGTCAGAATTCAAATCATGGGAGGATGATACATTACTCAGTGTGGTTTACCATCCTTTGGAAATCTAACAAAAGGTGTCACATTTTAGAGCCCAGCACAGACACCTGCAGTACTGACATAAATGTCTCCTCAAATGCTAGGAAAAAAAATAAACACACAAAACCACCAAACCAAAACTAAACAACAATCTAAACACAACGATGACAAAAAAACCCCTCCACCAACTCAGAAAACAAAAACATCGTAAAAGATGGTCAGAATCCAAGTCACAGAAGTAAGTGGCCAGGTATTCCCAATCTCCTTAATGTAGGCAGGGGGAGCAAAAACTGACGTCAATTTCTTTTGTCTTGAGTGCACATGCAATCCATATCCAGAAAAAAAGTAAAACATATCATACTGTAACGATACATCAGGATTGCATTAAATTTAAAGCAGTGTGGTGCTCTCTTCTCTTTAAAAGTCCACACTGTTTTTTTAAACAGACTCTGTAGAAACACAATACATTTTAGCTCACTGAATTACTGAAAAACATATGGCCAGACATACACTCAAGAAATTTTAGAGGGAAACTGCATCAGAGAAGGGAATTAACATGTCAGTGTTGCTGCTTGGGTACTGGACAGGAAGAAAATAATAGGTAACTTAGGACCCGTTCCACAGACTCTGCATATAGCTCACATGGGAAGAAATAGAAGTATCACCACTAAAAGACTTCGAAACAGTCCCAGCAAAAGGTATGCACAGCAACTTCTAGAAGAAAGATGATATTAGCAATCTGGCATTCTTTCTTTTCCTCTGTATGTGAGTGCTCTGGATTCACCAGAGGTATGGTCTTTCTGGCTGCAGAAGCAGTGAGGCAGCATACTTGGGCTCTGAGGAAGAAGCCTAAGGAACTTCTCACTGGAAGAAATCATTAAATTGTTCACCAACACCTACGTTAATCCACATTAGGAATAGTTCATCAACACCCCTATTGCTATAGTCATATGCTTCTTAATTTAAACTGCATCCTTGGGGAAAATGGGATTTTATTGTTGTTGTTTTGTTTAAGCTCTTTCAGAACACTAAAATATGGGTCATCCTACAGTAATTCAAATTATATATACATTATAGATATGTTTTTTCTTAAACAAAAATCCTGGCACATATATTGCTGTTAAAAATGGTCATTCCTGAAAAGACCATAATCCACTTCATAGAATAAAGTGCGAAGGCAAAAACAATGTAGCATGGGAAGAGAAGAAAGGCCCAAACAACGATGCAAAGAAAAAAAAATCTGAACCTAAGCAGTAAGCCAAAACTCTCAAAACCACAACACAGTTGCAGCTTGCAGCAGAACAGTTAACTTCTAATAGTCACCAGGTTCCTAGGTTAGTGGCTGCTGATAAGAAATTTCACACCTCCAGAAGTGAGTGTTTCAGACTGTCTGAAACAAAGCATGCAGTTTCATCCAGGGTGCCAATACAGGCTGAAAGAGCATTACATCTTAAACTGAAATCTCAATTTTAAGAAACAAATATTGTGAATACCTGAAAAATCCAAAGAAACCCTTAATCTGCCTTGCATTTGGGCTGTTACATTCCCAGTGACTTCCTATCCAACAAGACAAACTGTCAGCTGCTTTAGGCATTGATTAAGCCTAATAAAATAATGAAACTACCTTCATTCCTCTTGCTAGTCACCTTTTTTTAATCTTCTCTTGCATAAGAAAAAGTTCTTATTGAAATATCCTTCTTAGGCTTTCCATTTAAATGCTGTCACGTACTAGGCACCTGGAAATACCCATCTGGTCCTTGGTCAAATGTAGTATTCATGTCCTCAGCTGAGAGCAACAGAGTTTATCAATGTGATTAACATCTTGATACACATCCTGCATTTGGAAAGCAACAAATCCTGACCCCAGGTAGTACAATGAACTCCTATTTCCATTCTTTTCCCTAGAATATTCCAGTATTAAATGCAAGAAGCAACAAGGAACCAAAACTGAAACAATGTCAGAGCTGACAACTACTAACGACACTTTTCCCATAGCTTAAAAAACAACCATGATTAACTTTTTGAGTCACTTATACCACATCCTCTCTCAGCAGTAATTAAAATCAGTGTAATTACTGAATGCTACCACAAGTCAGATCAGAATCAGTACTCTTGCTTTACTAAAGAGATGACAAAATAATAAAAACAGTGCATATGCAATGGAAGGATAGATCTGTACAATACTCAGTAAGCACAGCTCCTCTTCTGTCAAGTACATTCACCCAAAACCAAACGAATATTCTTCTTTCCTGTCATGGGATCTCAGAGTAGATCCATTATAAATCCTTTTACACCACCTTAATACACTTGATTTCACAGGAGTTCCTCCTCATTTGTACACTGTAAAAGGCAGCACCACACCCAAGTGAGACTAATGTTACAAACAGAAATTCTGGCACTTTTTTCCTACGGGCATTAGGACTCGTGGGCTTTCTGTTCAGCAGAAGGACTTTCAATCTGCATTGTCAGTGGATGATTTTAAACTCTTTGCCTTCAATTTATCCCTTTCAGTGGGAGAATCACTCTAAAATGACCTGCACTGGAGGTCTGGGGATCAAGGAGAGGAAAGGAAAAATAACAGGTAGATAATGGAAAGGAGAGTGATCTTGATTAGCTGACATTTGAACATCAGTAGCCAAGTTATGTGTTCGAGATTAAATTTTAATACCAAATCACATAGGTCACAGTTCCAGGAGGGAAGATTATGCTCAGAAACAGTAATAGGAGCTCTGCAGGTCAGAAAAGATAACGAGCTGAATCTCATCCTCTTGTGCTATAGTCACAAAGAGCTACTGCAAGTCCCTGCTGCATAAGAGAAAGAAGACAAGAGAAAGGGAAGGTCCAGTAGTTCTGTATTTGGCTATCACCATGTCCAGTCCCTGTAGCCACAATTCTAGGAGGATGTCACTAAACAAAAGAGGGTTTCTTTCAGAGAAGCCAAAAGACTGATACCATCACATATGTCCCAACACTGAAGCTAGACAAAGCAAGCTAAAAAAGAAAACGTACCTTTTTCATAACAGAACAATTCACCAAGTCTTGTGGTGGATTCTCTATTATTTTAAAAATATTATCTCAAAAATATTCTAAAATTTAATATTTAAAAATATTCTAAAAATATTTTAAAAATAAATCTAAAAACTGCTCACTGTCTAATTCAAACAATTCAGGTCAAGCCAGAAGTCCTACTGACACAGAACTGCTTAACAATTCAGGAAAGGCCTACAGCTTGTCACAGATCGGTTCCCAATGGACTGTGCTAGTTTTCACCATTTAAGATATGAATAGTATTTTTCACAGAATCACAGAATATTAGGAGTTGGAAGGGACCTCAAAAGATCATCTAGCCCAACCCCCCTGCCGCAGCAGGATTCCCTAGACCAGGTCACACAGAAGCGCATCCAGACGGGTTCTGAATATCTCCGTAGAAGGAGACTCCACAACCTCTCTGGGCAGTCTGTTCCAGTGCTCTGGCACCCTCACTGTGAAAAAATTCCTACGTGTATTCACATGGAATCTCCTATGCTTCAGCTTACAAATACATAACATTTCTCTTAATAATTAAATATTTTGGAAAGCATTTTTATCCAGGGAATGTAATAGTAAATTTTTACAGCCTTTTTAGTCACAGATTTTCTTGGCCATCAATATGATCGCAAAGACTGAAAGGAAAGACTGAAACACTTCTCTTTGAAGCTATTAAAATAGAGCTCTCTTTCAAACTGTTATGTTTGGAAAGTCATTGTCTTTCAGCACAAAATAGATAGCTACTTTTTCTTTATCCTATGTTTGACACTAATTCAAATCCTGCATAGAGAACTGAATTAATTCTTTCCTGTCAAATTGCCATGAATCATTTGAGATCTGCAAGCTTTAAAAGCTATTTCATCTTTGATACTGTGCAAGCAGAAGGGCATACATGTCACAGCAACATAGCCTATTCAAAGTGAACAAGAAAAACTAAACACTTTAAACCGCAACTTTCTAAAACGGGCAACCCAAATCCATGACTGAGCACAACCCAATGCCCAACTCCGGATATTCACTTTTGAAAAAAAAAAGCATAATAAAAAAGACACATGGCTTCACTCACAAGAAACAGACAGTTAGGATGTTGTCAAATTTGAAAACTATCATTTCTTTTCAAGACACATCTCCTATATCTAACATCTAACAATGTTACTAATGTAAAACTTGACTTAGGAACCACCTTCTTACTTTCAGGATATTAACCCCAAAACTACAAACTTTGAAATTCATAAAGCCCAGTAACTACTGACAGCTACCTCACCAGATGGACTGAAAGAACACCTGAAAAATTATCTGGTACCATTTCAGATAAGAATCTTTAAAGCTCATGTTTCAGAGGTGTTTATATATACACCAGCCTTTCCATTCAAGCCAACATTCTCTCAGCAATCGGTATCTGTTTGTTTATTGAGAAGATTAGAAACAGGTGGGAGAATTTACAACAGGCTTGTTAAATCATTTCTTTAATGAGACAAAACAAAAGTTTCCACTTCCCTGCTCTGCAGTAGTGTCCTTTACTGCTACGTGTACATCACTCATCAAAATCCACAGCCTTGGTGAAAAGTTCTGGCACTTCAGTTCTTTCAAAGCTAGTCCTGACATTCAAATTTACATCTGGGGATGTGTCTTTTCCTGACACTGTGAATTACTAGGGCAGTCAATTTTAAGGTGTTTTAATTGTACAATTTTTGCAAGATTCAGTAGTTTAGTGTCTACCAGTTGAAGTCTTCCAAACTCCCCTCTATATAAAAATACCACCCCTCCTGTTTACATCACTCTATCCTCACAAACAACTCAGCAGGAAGGAGTAACCATCAACCCAAATTCAGAGGAAGGACAGAACCTCTGCATGAGAACTAGGGATGTGGAACCAGCAGATGGAGGACAGTGGAACCGGGAAGAGATTGACCCTTACGCATAGACACAAGACATGTAAGCAGGCGTGATGCAGGAAAATTAGATGGAATTTAGCAACAGAAGTTAATTTCATGTTTAGATTACTTCTTTGGTCATTAAAGTCTGCTCCTCTCCTTACAGATTCTTCAGTTTTATGCAGATTCTATCTTTGTTTTTTCAGATATTAATACAGTGAAATATTTCAATGGATATACTGTTCTTACCAAAGGCAGTGTACAAAAAGCTCCCTACTTCTCTGTTGTTGCTTCATTAGATGCTAGTCCCTGTCTCTTCCTCCTAACAAGGCTGTCAGAACATATCCCAACAATTCTACTGTTATACCGTGGCACAGAATACCTTATTTACAATGCACATTCTTCTGCTAAAGTAGAGGCACTGTTGTAGGCTCAAAGTAAAATAACTACTGCAACTAAAAGTGAAATTAACTCTCAGACAAAAATCTGAAAGCTTCCTGCAGTACAAACTACTTGATTATTCATCACTGTTGTTTGAAGAGGTGGGTTTTATTTTTGTCCTCACAAATTCCTTTAGGAACTCCTACAGATTCCTAACCTTGAGCCTACTCGGGCTCTTGGTATTTTAACTTTCCTTTTTTGGGACTAGAAACAATCATTTTTAAGAGAGCTGTACAGCCCACTCTGCCATATGGATGACTTTGTTGTCTTTGCTGTTGACCTTAGCAGAGTTTATCTAAAAGACTCTGGAGACTGAGATGGGCATTCATGATGCTTGAAGGTGCATGTAGACAAAACCAGCAGAAATATAGCCTCCCTCCCCACTAAAATCATACTCAGAAACTGAGGAAGGAACATACAGGAACAAAGCAGCTGTCACACAAATTACTGCTCTGCCCAGTCCACTACTTTGTTACGAACAGTAGATTTTCTATTCAGTCTGTATGACTTCTCCACACCACTAATTACTTTGCATATTATTAGTATTATCATATCTGCTCCAACTTGCTTCTTATTAACAATCCAATTTTTTCATTTAACATTTCCTTCAAACTGAATAGATTCTACAATTTACTTCTAAGCAAAAATACCAAACTGAGCAATGCATTACTATAAATTTGTATTATTGCAGCAACAGAAGCCCTAATCACATGCCAGGTATATATTAAGAATTATGCAGACATAAAATGAAAACAATAAAATCTCACAAGAAGACAGTTTAGATGTTACATCTTTTGGGGCAGGGAATACCATTAGCCTTGCAACATATTTGTCACTGCTGTGAGCATGACCTCCCTCTTATTTCACTTTTCTATTCCCAGTGTTTTCACCAAAGTAAAATACAATTTTGTATGCCACACACACAGCCTATGTGTGGATACACTGCTCCATTATTTACCTCTACATTCCCATCTGTTTTTTTTAAATACCCAAGCAGAAAAGACCCTTGGATACTCTGCATCTTACCCTTTCATGAACTATGGTTATTTTTCCAAGGTCATCTGCTAGACAGCCAAAAGCAAGCAAAGAACTAGTTTAAATTTGATGAAGTGCAATAATCTTTTGTATCTGGAGCCGGAACATGTGAGCTGCATCTGACATGCAGGACAATCAATGGCACTATTTTCTCCTTGTCCCTCTAACTCACTAGGTAGCTCTCCTACTGTTCCCAGTCTTCCTTAAATTGGGCTAACCTCTAGCATTACTTGTAGAGGCCATGCATTCTTAACAGAAGGGAAACAAAAAAGACTACACAGCCACATACCATTCTCCAAATAAATACAGACAAGTCACGCAAAAGCTAGAGAAAAGTGCATTTGCAAGGACCACAGCACTAAGGAGAAATGGTACAGCTAGCCTTTACATCAAACTACAAAAAGCAGAACCTGCATTCTCTTTTTCCTTCAGCCTCACTGTGGCACATGCAGCTTTTAGCATCAGAGATGTTTCTGGTTTTATTCTTTGTGGTTACAGAAACATGTACTCTCAAAGAACCACTGAGTCACATTAATGCTTCAAATTTAGTTCCCAAAAGACTGTTTATCAAACAATAATAATAAAAAGTCCAAAAAGTAACACTGATGACCATTCCCCAATTGAACTAATCATTACAAGCAGGGGCAAGAGTGCCTGAACAACATGCTGTTCCTTAATGGTGGTCTGTCACATGAAAGACATGATATTTACCATAGAATCATAGAATGGCTCAGGTTGGAAGGGACCTTAAAGATCATCCAGCTCCAACCCCCCTGCCATGGGCAGGGATGCCACATGCACTAGAACAGGTCATCCAGGGCCACAGCCAGCCTGGCCTTAAACACTGCCAGGGATGGGGCCTCCACAACCTCTCTGGGCAACCTGTTCCAGTGCCTCACCACCCTTTGGGTAAAGAACCCCCTTCTAATCTCCAGCCTAAATTTCCCCTCCTTCAGCTTGTAGCCATTTCCTCGTGTCCTGCTGCAATCAGACCAGGAGAAAAGTCTCTCTCCTTCTGCCTTATAACCCGCTATAAGGCCGCTATAAGGTCGCCTCTAAGCCTTCTCTTTTCCAGGCTGAACAACCCCAATTCCTTCAGCCTGTCCTCATAGGGGAGGTGCTCCAGCCCTTTGATCATCTTTGTGGCCCTCCTCTGGACCCGCTCCAAGAGGTCCACATCTTTTTTATGCTGAGGA
>VWZX01010945.1:43184-61522 GCA_013399015.1 Galbula dea | reverse complement strand
GTGGGGGGGTCGTGGGGAGCCATGGGGGGCTGGGGAGGTTTCTGAGGTGCTGTGGGGGGGCTGTAGGGGATTGTGGATGTTTGTGGGGTGCCATAGGGGCCTTTGGAGGGTTGTGGGGTGTTGGAGGGTGTGGGGGAAGCAGGTAGAAGCTGCTGTGAGCTGAGCTGGCAGTGACTTCCCCACCGTGGGAATGGCTCCACGGGAGAAGTTGCTTCCCAGAGGGAGCTGTGTCCATGCATGCCCAGCACTGAAGTCCTTGGGGGGGGTCTCATACCACGGACCCCCTCCCCTCTGGTGCCTTTTGAATCCCTCCCCACCCCCCAAGAGGTGTTTCTGGCTGCTGAAGGAGGAGATTTATGATTTATTTCTGCTGCCCTTCCCCCAGCATGAGCTTCAGATTTTGGCGTTTTCCTCTCCCAGTTACCCCAGTCTGGGCCTCCCTGTTCCTCCTTTTCCCCAGGTCCCAGCCCAGCTGGACCCTTGTGCTTGGGGGGGTGGTGTTCTGTGGGAACCATCCCAGTGGAGAAGTCAGACCGGTTCCTGTGCCCCCACCTACTGCCCCACATATTGCAGCTCTCCTGTTCCCCTTGGAGTGGGGTTAGTGCTGGGAGCCTGGGCTGCATCCAAAGAGCCAGCCTTCCCCTCCTGGAGTCCCCCAAAACTGTTGGGAAAGGGGGTGCCCCACCTCCCTGGAGCTGTTGGAAGTGGGGTGCCCCATCTCCCTGGAGCTGTTGGAAAGGAGGTGCCCTGTCCCCCTGGGGCTGCTGGAGGTGGGGTGTCCCACCTCCCCAAAGCTGCTGGAAGTGGGGTGCTCTGTCCCCCTTGGTTGGGGGCTGGTCCTGTGCCCTAGAGCTGGGTTTCTCTGAGACCAGAACCCTTTGGGAGCCTTTAAAGGAAATGTGTGTGCAATGGGGAGAGTCCCAGTGGGTGTTGGAGCTCCTCTCACTGCACAGGGTGAGGGTGCTGCCCCATGGGGTGCATGGAGGGACACTGGGACCAGAGCAGGCTCCTGTGTCCCCACCATGGACCTCTGCATGGTACTGGTGGGGATGCTGGTGGCCACATTGCTGTCCCCCAGGAAAGGGGAAATATTTTGGGAAGCCCCTTTGACATCAGGGGGGCTCTTGGCCATGGAGGGGCTGGTGGCATCACCAGGTGCTGTGCCGTGGGGGGACAGGGACAGGGTGGCAATGGTGGGGAAAGCTTTGCTTCTGGCAGCCATGGTGCTGATGTGGTTTGTGGGAAGGGCCTCGTGTCAGACATCTTGCAGCCAGCTCTGACAAGCTCCAGCCTGCCCCAAGCCTGGATCCAGCCCTGCTTCAGCCTCCTTAACCCTTCACAAGGCAGCAGTGGAGCTAGAGAAGGTTTCCTGGCCAGGGGGTGGAGCTGGAGAAGGTT
This sequence comes from Galbula dea, assembly GCA_013399015.1. NCBI lineage: Eukaryota > Metazoa > Chordata > Aves > Piciformes > Galbulidae > Galbula > Galbula dea. Next base: position 60,124 of record VWZX01010945.1, on the reverse strand, counting down.
CCCCTGACCTGGGGCAGGACCTGGAGCTCTGCCTCTTCAACCCTCCCTGAGGTGAGGACCCCAGTGGGGTAACCCCACCTCTACCCTTTGCAGGTGCAGAACCTGAACAACATTGTGTCCTTCCCTCTGGACAGTCTGCTGAAAGGGCAGCTGAAGGATGGGCGCCTGGTGAGTCTTCCCCCAGCACTGTCCCCATCTGGGGACCCATGGCAGCAGGACCCTCCTCAGGGCCTCAGCAAATGCCCAGGGCTGGAGGGGACTGAGGCAAGAGATGAAGACCCAGTGGGGATGTCCCTTGTCCCCAAGGAGCAGGGCAGGGTGCAGTGATGCAGAGCAAAGCCCTCAGCCACGGGATGCTGCTTTGGTCCTTTGGTCCCACTGGGTCTTTCACCTCCCTTGATGGTTGCCATCACCTCTTTCCTTTTGCCACAGGAGTCCAAGAAGCAGATTGAAAAGGCCTGGAAGGATTATGAGACCAAAGTGTAAGGAACCTGCTGCCTCCAGCAAAGTCTACCTAATCCCACTCTACACAAAGGTGTTTTGTCCCAGGGCTGCAACCAGGCACCCGTTGATGCCAGTTTGCCTTCAGGAGGGCTCTGGTCCAGCCTTGCCCAGCTAGAAGAGCTGGAGATGTTCCTCCTGCTATCATCCCCACCATAGCCAGCCCTGTGGGACATCTCTTGGGCTAGGGCTGTCCCCAATCTGCTGCCATCCCATCCCCCAGGGGGAAGATGGAGAAGGAGAAGGAGCGAGCTCGCTTGGCTGGGGTCATCCAGGCTGAGCCATCGGTGCTGGAGGTGGCTGAGGACACACAGAGGGAACGAAGACTCTTCCAGCTCCACATGTGTGAGGTAGGAGCTGTGCTGGGGGTGGAGGCCAGGGACCATTCATCCCCAGGAGGATGCAGGGGACTGCTCTGCTCAGAGCTTTCTGGGGACTTCTTGTCCCCAGGGAGGTTGTGGACTCTCCTCTGGAGACATTCAACACCTGCCTGGACTCATTCCTGTGTGGCCTCATCTAGGGACTCCTGCTTTGGCAGAGGCTTGCACTGGGTGATCTCTCTAGGTCCCTTCCAACCCCTAACATTCTATGATTCTGTGACTTCAGAGCCTGGCCCTGTCACCAAAGCAGCCTCACGTGGGTGTAGTGTGGGACCCTTGGCTGTCCTCATCCCATCCTGTCCCTGCATGGTCCTGGCTCAGGGACACTCCCCTGGGGACATCTTGGGGTCCCTGTGGGATGTGGCTGTGAATGGCACCCGTGGGTTACCCTGCAGCAAGGTACCCAGGGGTTGCACCCACATCCTCCCAGTCCTGCTCCTACCCTTCCTCTGCAAAGCAAGAGGCAAAATCTGGGGCAAAAAGGGAGCTTTTTTTGGCTAATGTCCTTGAGGTTGGCTTGGTGGATTTGCCCTGTTCTCAGAAGTGCTTTTGCTTTTGGGGAAGGGGCTCATGAGCAGCCCCAGATGATCCCTGATGGTCCTGGGGTGTCTGTGCTCAGGAGGTGAAGGATGGAGACCTGATGTCAGACCCAGCCAGCAAGAAGGGGACCCAGATGTCCTCCTTCCAGACACCCCAACACCTCCATCAACCTCTTGAGGGTGACACATAGCAAGGGCCAAGTCCCCAGTTGGTTCTCCTAGGGCTCTCCCCCATCCATGAGGACCAAGCAGCAATGTCAGAGCCTAGTGCAGCTCCATGTCCTTCCTGGCAAAGGGCAACTCTCTAGGGGAGGAGGCTGGGGCTGAGGAGGCTGGGGCTGAGGAGCTGGGTCCTGGCCAGATGAGTCACTGCCTTGAATAGCAGCACTGTGAAATAAATAACAGCACATGGGAAGGCAGGAGGGGAGGAGGCTGCGTGCGAGCAGGAGCATGTGCATGTGTGTGCCAGCGTGCACAAGGGAGAGATGCTGCTCTCCTTCAGGAGCCTGCCTGCAAATTTTGGGGGCCAGCTCTTCTGGGGGAGCTGGCCAGGCCTGGGGTGGCTGGTGTGTGTTGTGGGAAGGTTTCATGGGGAATGGTGGTTGCTGTTTCCTGGGCTTGGGGCACGATGTGATTGCTTGTGTGTGGGGTGGCTGCATCTCCCCAGCATGGGTCATCTCCTGGGGGCTGTGGGCTGGGTGGGTGCAGCTGGACCTGGACCTTAGGTGGTGCTGGGAGCAACCTTTTGCATGTGGGTCTTGGGCAGTGCTGGCTAGGACCCTCCCATGCCCTTATCAGCCCATGGAGTGAGTGGCAGGGCAGTGCCATGCGAATCAGCCAGCCAGGGCTTGCACCCACATCATCCCAGCACTGCTCCTACCTCTCCTCTGCAAAACCAGAGGCTGCTGTTTGGGGCAAAAAGGGAGCTTTTTGGGGGTAAGATCCCCGAGGTTGGCTTGGTGGCTTTGCATTGTTTGTGGCCTTTATGCAGCTGGGACTTTGTTCAGGGGGTGCAGTGGGTGCCGAGCACCCCAGGGGCTCCTGGTTGGATGCTGCATTGACTTTGCAGCTCCAGGAGCAATTTAACAACCCTCCCAAGCCCAGGGGACCCCTTGCTGGGCAAGGGTGCCCAGAGTGCCCCTGGCACTGGAAAGCTCCATCCCAGGGGCTCTATCCTGCTGTGGTGCCTCCCCACCTTGGAGAGCCCCCAGAGCTCAGGGCTGCCTTCCCCTCCCCTTCCCTCCTGCTCAGAGCCACCTTCCAGCAGCTGGAGAGGGGCTCACAGGGGAAAAATCTCTTCCCCCTCCTTATTTTGCTTGGGGTGAGCAAGGCTCTGGGTCTTTTCTTTGCTTCCTGCAGCTGATGGATGAGTTTGATGCATGAAACAATTTCTCCATCCCAGGGGATACCTCCAGGAGGGCTGCAGACCTCCAGAGCTGGTGTGCTGCAGGCACTGGCTGCTTGAAGTCAGATTTTTTTGGGAGCAAAGAGGTCACATCTTAAGGAACATTTGGACTATTTTGATGTGTGGGGATTTTTTTTTTGGTCTTCATTTCTTATTTTTTTTCCTTGTGAGCTGCCTTGGGTTTGGGTTATTTATTAACTCCAGAAGTAATGAGCAGCAGGAGAAGCATGCTGGGCTGGAAACCCTGCGGGCCTGCCATGGTCCTTGAACTTTTCAAGGCTTTGGAGGAGTTCCAGAGCCAGGTTTTCAGAGGGTGGTCCCCTGTGAGCTGCCTTCAAATCCCAACATCGTGACTCGGCTTCTTGAATCCCAGCCAGTGGCTTAACCTCCTCCCTGTGCTGGGAAGGAAGGCAAGGGCCAGGCAAGCTCTTGCTCTTTCCTTCAGGATGTTTTCAGCTGGTCCTCATCTCCATCACCTAACTGAGTGACTTCTCCTCTTCCAGTACCTGCTGAAAGCCAGTGAGTCTCAGATGAAGCAGGGACCAGATTTCCTGCAGAGCCTCATCAAGTTTTTCCATGCTCAGCACAAGTAGGTACCACCTAGGTCAAGGTGCTTCATTTCTGGGGTCAGTCATCACCCCTGGGACATCTCACAAGGGTCTGGGAGAACTTTCTCCCATCCCAGCTTGGTGAAGATGCTGGGCAGAGCTCTTTGCTCTCTGGTTGCATCTAAGGAGTTGAAATGTGCTTTGCTGGCTTGAGGAGCTGTGAATGTGTGGGTGAGGGCTGGAGGAAGGGGCTTGGCTCAGGCTATAGCTGATGATTTGGTTGCTGGAGAGGTTTCCAGGGATGAGTTCAGCTCAAGGGCTCCTCTGTTAGCTGTGGGGCTCCCAAGGAGGGTGTTGGGAGCAAGGATTAACACCCTCTCACCTTTCCCATTAGCACCCTCTTGCTCCATCAGGCTGGAGTAGCAGTGTGTGGGTGTCATGCCATCTCCTCCAGCTCTCAGGTGGGGAAACTGAGGCAGGGAGAGGGCAGTTGCGTTGGCTGAGAGCATGTCTTTGCCTGGGGCTGTAGCCCAGAGACCCCCAGGACCTGGCCTCCAGCAGGGCTGGTCCTCAGAGTGATGAACTTGGATTGAAGAAGAGGCCAATCCTTCATCCTGAGTATTTGGGGTATCCAGGAGCCACGAGCTGGGCTTGGCCCTTGGTAGGATCAATCCAGATCCCAGTAGCAGGGAACCCACAAAGCAAAAGCAGCTTTCCAGGGGGATTGCCATGGTCTCCTGCCACATCTTCTCTGAAAACAACCCAACCCCTCTCTTTTTTTGTTCTCCATCCTCCCCATCTGCATCTTAATCCCATGAAATAATTGCCCAGTTTCTTCCAAGATGGCTGGAAGGCTGCCCAGAATCTCTACCCCTTCATTGAGAAGCTGGCTGTGTCCCTCCACGCGGTGAGTCCTCCCCCCTGGCCTCTGTCCCCCTGATCTGCCACCCGCCCCCCCAGCCCATGCCACCCCCTGAGAACACTCCCATTCAGCACAGCAGTGAGGGCAGCTTCTCCCTCTCCAGCTCCACCAAGCCCAGGAGGAGGAGGTGAAGCAGCTCACCCAGACTCGGGATTCCCTCCGCAGCATCCTGCAGCTGGAGAACAAGGAGGTGAGAGCCTGGGATGGGCAAGGAAGAGCCAAGAAGGTGGCTGAGGAGGGTGTTAAAGAAAGGGGGGAGTGCCCCAGGGATGGGGAGCAGCCGGGAAAAGGGGGGCTGGGGACCAAAGGAGCACAATCCATGGGAGTAGAGCAGGAGACATGGGAGATGCATGGAGTTTGGGAGGGGATGGGGGTCTCTGGGTCTTTGGCATCCTGGTGGATGAGGTCACTTGGGGGCAGCAGCCTTCTCTGCACCTCTCATTTTGCTTTTTAAATGCTTTTTGTTTGTTTGTTTTTGTTTTTCCTGGTGAGCTCAGGAAAACCTGAGCAGGAAGAACTCTGGCAGTGGCTACAGCATCCACCAGCACCAAGGGAACAAGCAGTATGGGACGGAGAAGTCAGGGTTTCTGTACAAGAAGAGTGATGGGTGAGGATGGTGGGATCTGTCCCTGAGAGCTCCTGGCTTCCCCCTGCTGTTGCTGTAGGCTGAGGGAGCCCCATGCTTCTGAGAGTCCCCAGAGCTGGGACATCTCAAGGTGGAACTGTTTGGGTGAGGTTTTGGGTTGCTGTTAGACAGGTCTTCAGGTGCAGTTGGTTCTGCCTGCTCTTAAGCATCTATGGGTGTTTGGAGAATGGGATTTTTCCCAAAGCTGGAGGAGACCTGAGAGCTGCTGGTCAAGGGTTGGTGGTTCTCCAACTGCAGCTGGGGAAGGAGGAGGTTTGGAGGTGCTGCAGGGGAACATCCCTTCCAACCCCCACCAGGCTGGGATTCTGTGACCTTCCCCCACGGTGGTTTGCTGTCATTGAGCCTTTTGTTACATGACAGCCCCCCTAGGCTCTCCTACCCATGATGCTTCTCCTGGGTGGGATCATCTAGGGTGCAAAATAAAATCCTCACAGCCCCAAAGGGGAGATCTTCATCTTCTCACTGAACCTCTGGGTGATGGGCACCAGTTTTTGGTTGAGTGCTTATGTGTTTTGCTGACCTGGGGCTAAGCAGGTTTGTGGTGCTGTTGGCCAGCATGGCCCACGGGCAGCTTCCTCAGCAGGACCTTTAGTGCTCTTTGAGTTACAGGAAGCACAACCTCATGTCCAGAAAGCCACCAGACCCCTGCTGAGAGCTGCTGTGGGTATTATGGGAGGTGGTTGGGTGTGGGTGATCAAGGCATGCTCACTCCTCCTCTTCCTCCTCCTCAGGATCCGTAAGGTCTGGCAGAAGAGGAAGTGTGGTGTGAAGTATGGCTGCCTGACCATCTCCCACAGCACGGTGAGGAGCAGTGTGGGGCTGCTCACCCCTCAGGGAACCCTTTCAGTGTTGGTGTCTCTTGGATTTCCAGGTTTAGTTTTACCCAAACTGGTCACAAATCTGCCTGCTTGAAAATTGAGAATCATAGAGCAGCTTGAGTTGGAAAAGACCTTTAAGATCATGGAGTCCAACTGTTAACCTAACCCTGCCAGGTCACCACTAAGCCATGGCCCTCAGCACCACATCTCCAGGGCTTTTAAACCCTTCCAGGGATGGTGACTCTATCACAGCCCTGGGCAGCCTGGGCCAGGCCTTGACAATCCTTTTAGGGAAGAAATTGTTCTTCATGTCCAACCTAAACCTTCTTTGGTGCAACTTGAGGCTGTTTCCCCTTGTCCTATCACTTGTCACCTGGGAGAAGAGCCCAACCCCGACCTGGCTCCAGCCTCCTTCCAGGGAGCTGGAGAGAGTGAGAAGGTCTCCCCTGAGCCTCCTCTTCTCCAGGCTAACCAACTCCAGTTCCCTCAGCTGATTCTCACAACACATGTGCTCTAGACCCTTCCCCACTTTTGTTGCCCTTCTCTGGACACACTCCAGCACCTCAGTGTCCTTCTTGGAGTGAGGAGCCAAAAACTGACCCCAGGATTGGAGGTGTGGCCTCCCCAGTGCTCAGTCCAGGAGGACAATCCCTGCCCTAGTCCAGCTGCCACACTAGTGCTGATCCAAGCCAGGATGTTGTTGGCCTTCTTGGCCACCTGGGCACTCTGCTGCCTCATCTTCAGCTGCTGTTGATCTGCACTCTCAGGTCCTTTTCCACTGGCAGCTTTCCATCCACTCTGCCCCAAGCCTGAAGTGTTGCAGGAAGTTGTTGTGCCCCAAGTGCATGACCCAGAACTTGGCTTTGTTGAACTTCATCCCATTGGCCTCAAGCCCATCAATGCAGCCTGGCCAGATCCCTCTGTAGATCCTCCCACCTTCCAGCAGACCCAACACTCCTGCCCAGCTTGGTGTCCTCTGCAGACTGACTGAGGGTGCCCTCGATCCTCTTGTCCAGATGATGCATGTGCCACATGGAGCTTGCTTGGAGGGGACAGGGGGGTTGGGACAGCGAGATGGACCTTGAGGGTCCAGACATGACCAAAGGGCTGGGAGGGTTTGGGTGGCTATGCTGCCCCCTGGCGGTGGAGGCTGAGAATGGCAGCAGGGATGGAGGACATGGCTCAGGGATGTCCCCGAGCCTTGTTCTCCTGCAGAGGGTCAGAGAGGGTCCAGCTCCCCTGCTTATCTCAAGAGGGACCATTTGGGGCTGGCTGTTGTCCCACCAGAGCTGGTTGTGGAGGCACACACATGATGAGGCATGTCCCACTCTTTCTCAGTCCTTGAAGCTGCTTTTGGTCTTCACACCCTGCAGATCAACCGTCCTCCTGTCAAGCTGAACCTTCTCACCTGCCAGGTGCGACCCCATGCCGAGGAGAAGAAGTGCTTTGACCTGGTGACACGTGAGTGCCCACAGCAGGAGGCCAGGGCTTGGGGAGGGTGTTTGACCTGGAGGTGGCCAAGCTGTGGACAGGAGGTCCCTCTTTGGAGGAGAACACCCTGAGCCATGGCATCTGGGCATCATTTGCCCTTTTGACATGGCTTTGGGTGTCCTTACTGGAGGAAGGACCAGCCTCTCTAAGGAGATCTGTCTAGCAAGCTCAAGAGAGAAAGAGGTCATGATGGGGCTTGTGTGATGCAGGAGTGATGTGATTTAATTGTAGTTTAAACCAACCCTTCTGGAGTAGTTTCAGCTCCTTCCTGCTGTCCTAGACATCACCAATTCCCCCTGTTCACCTTCTCCTCCCTCTCCCCATCCCTGCAGACAACAGGACATATCACTTCCAGGCAGAGGATGAGCAGGAGTGTGTTGTGTAAGTGCCACAACCTATCCCCACTCCCTGCAGGGCTGGATCCTGCTCTGCCTTTCTTCTCCTCCTCCTCCTCCTCCTCCTGACAGGGCTCCCTCCTGCCCAGGTGGGTGTCAGTGCTGCAGAACAGCAAGGATGAAGCCCTGAGCAATGCCTTCAAGGGGGAACCCAACGGCAGTGGGGCAGCGGCGGGCAACGGGGCGGATGGAGGTGTGCAGGAGCTCACCAAGCTGGTCATCAGTGAGGTGAAGAACATGCCAGGAAACAAGCAGTGCTGTGACTGTGGGGCCCCAGGTAGGCTGGGGCTTGGCTTGTTGTCTATCCATGGGTGTGGGTCAGGTAGCTGGTGACTCCACCACTGCCCTGGGCAGCCTGGGCCAGGGCTTGGCAACCCCTGTGGGGAAGAAATTGTCCTAATATCTAACCCTTACCTCCTCGGGTGCAACCTGAGGCTGTTTCCTCTTGTCCTATCATCACTTGTTCCTTGGGAGAAGGGAACAACCCCTACCTCACTCCTACCTCCTTTCAGGGAGCTGCAGAGAGTGAGAAGGTCTCCCCTGAGCCTCCTCTTCTCCAGACTAATCAAACCCAGTTCCCTCAGCTGCTNGCCTGGAGCATTCCTGGGGTTGTTGTGCCCCAAGTGCATGACCCAGAACTTGTTGAACCTCCGCCCATCAATGCAGCCTGGCCAGATCCCTCTGTAGAGCCTTCAGGGTTGCAGCATGCCATGGGGCTGGGGTGCTGATGCTGAGCCTTTTGTCCCTCCCCACACAGACCCCACGTGGCTCTCCACCAACCTGGGCATCCTGACGTGCATCGAGTGCTCGGGGATCCATCGGGAGCTGGGTGTGCATTACTCTCGCATTCAGTCTCTCACCCTGGACGTCCTCAGCACCTCTGAGCTGCTGGTAAAGCTACTCCCTGGGCCCAGAGATCTCATGGCCACCAAAAATCACCCACTGGGACTCCCAAACCTCCTAGGATGCAGACTTCATTCTTCTTCCTCCTTCTCCATCCCATCTGTGCCCACTTTAGTCCAGACTTGCCTCAGTTTCCCCACTGTGTAGTGGTCTGGGCTAGTTGGGAGGGATGCTGGTAGCCACCCCCTTCTCCCCACCAGGATTTGTTCCCTTTCAAAATAGACTTCCTATGCCCTAAGAGATCATCATCCCCTGGGGGAGATGCTACTCTGGGAAGGTCCTGGGTGGATCCAGTGGATTCTATCCTTTGGGCTGGGGATCTGGCTGGGGCAGGGGGATGGTAGCCAGGAGAACTCATCTGCCCCCCTCCCTCTCTCACCATAGCTGGCTGTCAGCATTGGGAACACTCGCTTCAACGAGATCATGGAGGCCACGCTGCCCACGCAGGACTGCCCCAAGCCCTCGGCCAGTAGTGATATGTGAGTTGGCCACTGGCCAGGGGGCTCAGGGTGGAGAAGCAGTGCATGGTGCACGGTCCGTGGTCTGTCCTTGCCCCCATGCTGCTGTCCATCAGCTGTGAGACAGCTCCAGGATGGGAGGTGGAAGGATCCTGGTGTCATCACCTGGATGTTGGTGAGATCTGACAGGATTCTGCACCTTTTCTTTGGAGGCTCGCCTCTGATCCTGAAGCTTCAGGAGGAAGCAGGAGCCCAGGGTGGCTCTGGCTGTGGTGGGAACAGGCTGGGTCTGGTCTCTGTTGCTGGCTGAGCTGATGCCACAGCACCCTTCCTGCAGGGCTGCCCGCAAGGAGTACATCATGGCCAAGTACATGGAGCGCCGCTACGTGCAGAGGAGTAGCCGAGAGGATCCTCACCGCCTCTGGGAGGCCATCCATGCCCGTGACCTCCTGGCCCTGCTCCAGGCCTTTGCTGAAGGATATGATCTGGCCAAGCCCCTGACCAGCCCTGAGGGCCAGGTAAGCCCCAAACTGCTGCCTCCCTCTCTCTCTGCCTGGCAGTGTGAAACAATTTTCCCCCTCTGGGTATCGATGCTCAGGGTTTTCCTGGCCTTTGGGTAGAGATGTGCCCTTGGGAAGAGGAGCATCCTGAGGTCCAGCTCTCCTCTCCCCTCCCTCTTGGGAAGATGAGCACCCTTGGGTTGAGCTCTTTTTCTCTCCCTCCATCTTGAGTAAGATGGAGTTGGACTCTATGATCTTCATGGGTCCCTTCCAACTCAGGACCTTCTATGATCCTTGGGTCCAGCTCCCCTTTCCCCTTGTCTTGGAGGAGATGAAGCATCCTGAGGTCCAGCTCTCATCTCCCCTCCATCCTGGGGGAGATAAAGCATCCTGAGGTCCAGCTCCCCTCTCCCCTCCATCCTGGGGGAGATGAAGTATCCTGAGGTTCAGCTTTCCTCTCCCCTCCATCTGATGGCAGGACCCAGGTGAGCTGGCACTGCACATGGCCGTGCGTCATGCTGACAGATCATCCCTTCCTCTGGTGGACTTCATCATCCAGAATGGGTGGGTGCCCAGGTGCTCGTGGTGTCCCCTGCCCACTCCCCACGAGAGGAGTGTGTACAGACACGGGGACCTGATGCCTGTGTGCTCCTGAACCATGAACTTCTTGCTGGTGGCCCTGGCAGGGGGACGCTGGACCGAGTGACCCAGGATGGGAACACAGCTTTGCACTATGGGGCACTCTACAACCAACCCAACTGCCTCAAGCTGCTCCTGAAGGGCAAAGCCACCTTCACCACAGGTATGGGGCTGGGCTGGGGGTTTGGGGGCTCTTTGGTGGGAGAGGTGTGGTGAGGATGTAACCTGGATCCATTCCCTTCTGTCCCTTGGGCAGTGAATGCGTCGGGTGAGACAGCTCTGGATGTGGCCAGGAGGCTCAAGCACACTGAGTGTGAAGAGCTGGTAGGTGGGATGGAGAGATGGGCAGAGGGGATCAAAGCACTGAGGGAGGGCTGGCATGGAGGTGTGGGGCCTCCTAGGACCTGTGTGTTCCCCCCCAATGCTGAGACCTCCCCTGACCTGCCCCATCCCACAGCTGGAGCAGGCACAGGCTGGGAAGCTCTCCCTGCAGATCCATGTTGACTATGACTGGGAGCTCCCCCAGGAGTTCCCCTATGACAGTGAGGACGAGCTGGAAGAGAAGGTACCTGTGGGATAGTGAGGGGGGGAGGACCCCAAATCCCCAGCAGAGGGGCCTGGAGGGGCTGCAGACCCTTGGAGCTTGGGTGTCTGTCCCCAGGTGAGTCCCCTCCAGCGCTCCTTCAAGGGCACATCACCGCTGGCCAGCAGCCCCCCACCTGCCTGCCCCCAGACCCGCTGGAGCTGCATGGGGATGGACATCACCAACAAGACCTATGAGAGCATCCTGGTGCCCTCCAGACCTGTGCCCCGCAGGGCCCACAGCGAGGAGATCCCTCCCCCACTGCCCCTCAAGAACCCTACCCGGGGCAGCTCCCGCCCCAAGCCTGGCCACAGCCCCACCGGTGAGTTGGGCTGGGAGGGTCACCGTGGTAGGAGGTCACTTCCCCTGGGCAGGGGGGGGGAATGGGACAAGCATTTTAGAATGGGAAGAGACTTCTTAGCAGGGTCTGTTGGGACAGGCCAAGGGGTGATGGTTTGAAACTAGAAGAGAGAGATTTAGACTAGATAGATAGATAGAAGAAACTTTTTCCCTGCAAGCTCTGGAATGTGTTCTGCATCAGAAGGTCTGAATGGGACCTTGCTCTGCCCAGATGTGGCTCTTGCCAGCTCTGAGGATGAGTGTGGTCTCCATGCCATGAAGCGCAAAGTTTTAAGGGGTTAAAGGGATAATTCAGCCTGGTGGGTCTCTGTCCCCTGGCTTCTCTCTGGCTTCCATTCTGAGACCCCACCTGGAGCACTGGGTCCAGCTCTGGAGTCCTCAACACAGGAGAGACATGGACCTGGTGGAGCAGGGCCAGAGGAGGCCACAGAAATGATTTGAGGACTGGAAGCTCTCTGCTGTGAGGCCAGGCTGAGAGAGTTGGGGTTGTTCAGCCTGGAGAAGAGAAGGCTCCAGGGAAACCTTACTGCAGCTTTTCAGTACTTCAAGGGGCTATCAGAAAGATAGGGAGAGACTTTTGAGCAGGAGCTGTTGGGACAGGCCAAGGGGTGATGGTTTGAAACTGAAAGAGGAGATTTGGACTGGATAGAAGGAAGAAATGTTTTACCATGAAGGTAGTGAGAGCCTGTCCCAGGCTGCCCAGAGAGGTGGGAGATGTTCCATCCCTGAAAGCATTCCAGCTCAGGTTGTCTGGGGCTGTGAGCAACCTGCTCTAGTTGCAATGTCCCTGCAGGGGAGTTGGACTCTGACCTTGAAGGTCCCTTCCAACCCAAACCATTCTGTGATTCTCCGATCCAATGCCACCAGCTTTATTGTCCCCATCCTGTGTCCTCCCCCAGAGCTTCCCCGGCAGGTCTCAGAGCCGCAGTTCCCTGGCCCGATGGAAGCTCCAGCAGCACGCAGCCTCCCCTCCACCCTGGAGGGCAGCCCTGGTCCCCGCAGCCCCCCCGAGAGCCGGCGGGCAGTGTACTGGGAGACTCGCTCCGAGACAGAGACCAGCAGCACCCGGCGGGGGCCGGAGCTGAGCCCCCCACCTGGGCAGCCACCCCCGGGCAGCGTGACCCCCGACATCCCCCCTGTCAAGTTTGGGTAGGGACCCTTCCCCACCTGCAGCCTGGGGGGGCACTGGGTGTTGGTCATGGTTCTGGTGGGTTGGTTTCAGCCTCTGCTNGGGGGGGGTGGGTGTGTGGAGCAAAGGGGTCCCCAGCCTGCCCTGGAGTTCCCCAGGGGAGTTGATGCTGGCCCTGGGACACAGGAAGGGGACAAGGGAAGCTGTGGAGGTGCTGGGTGGTCCCTGGAGAAGGTGTCACAGCTTATTTGGGGAGGGGTGACACCAAGATATCAAATCAGATTTATTATCAAGTTATCAAATCTATTTTTAGCTTTGATAATCTAAATCAAATCTGGTTTAGGTTTGGGCAAGTCATCAAATCTAGTTTTCATCTCTTTGGGGGCATTGTGGTGGGATGGGCTCATCTGAGGGTGGATGTATGCTGGCACCCGTCTCCAGCAGCACCCTGGGTGCTGTTGGTGGCACCTTGGTCCGTTGGGAGAGAGGAAGACCCCACTGAGACCTTGCAGTGGAGGAAGGGACTAGCAAGGAGGGGGTGACACTGTCCCCACTGTCCCTGGCAGCTCGGAGAGCACCCGCTCCTACCGGCGCATCAGCGGCGTGGTGAGCAAGGTGGGCTCAGCCCTGGCCAGCCAGAGCCCTGCTGGCCCTGAGGACCCTGCCCCAAGCAAGGTGCACCCCGTGCCCATGCCCAGGAGGTTTGCTCCGGTAGGTGCTGTGACTTGGAGGAGGGAGGGAGTCTCAGAGGGGCTGCTTTGGCGTGTGGGGCTTCACCCTCTGCAGCCCCAAGCATCTTGTCCTGGTGCAGAGGAATCTGGGGTGTCACATCCCTGCAGCCACCCTGGGGTGGGGGGTGGGATGACTTTGGGGAGGTTTGTCACCTCCTTGCCCACCTCGTTGCAGGCCAAGGGGAGGCAGAAACGGGTGAAGGCAGTGGCTGACTGCAAGGGGGACAAAGCACGGGAGCTGACCTTCTCCAAGGGAGAGGTGATCGTGGTGACACGGGAGGAGGATGAGCAGAGCTGGGTGAGTGTCAGCAGGGCATGGACAGATGCTGGGGTCCCAACCCTGGTCCTCTTCCCCCCCAACAGTTCTCTTCTGGAGGAGGTTGAGGGCCACCCTCTGTTCACGAGGGACATGGGTGGGTGTCTCCTTCACAAGTGGAGGAGGGTTGGAGGGGCTGCTGCTGATATGTCCCCATGGCTTTGCCTCTAAATCTCCCTGGGAATTGGGATATCCACTCCAAAGCTTCTCCCCTGCCCGAGGTGAGACTCTGACCCCCCTGACCACCCCTCTTTGCACCCCCAGGTTGGCTTCATTGAAGGTGATGGCTCTCGCACTGGAGTCTTCCCAGCCAGCTTTGTCCACCTCTTGCAAGACTGACTGGGTGATGCTGGCCCCTTTTGTCCCTGTCCCCTTGGCTGGTGCCCAAGGCAGCTCCTCTCCATCCTACAGGGGCTCAGGCACAGGCCCAGCCCTGAGGGCTCAGCAGAGCCAGACCACGAGGGACTTTTGCCCGAGACACCCTGGTGTGGGACCACCCAGCTCAGCTGGATGCTGTCCTCCAAGGGGGGGTTAGAGACCTCCCCCCCAAGCTGGGAAACCTATCCATGGATGGTGGCTGTGGGGAGCTGAAGGGCTGCCACTCACCTTGTGGGCATGGCAGAGAACAGACACGCTCACTGCACTGGTGGGTAGAGGTTTCTGTGCTGGCTTCTGGTGTCCATGCTCCTGCTGCTCCCCCCTCCCTTCCCTGGGCTCTGCACATCCCCAGGGCTTCTCTCCTGTCTGCAAGGACTTGGGATGGGGAAGCTGCACTTGGTGCCCCCCCCTCTCCTCTGCCAGGGAGCCATGGACCCCCTTCTCCCTGACCAGGGGGGGAGCAGGGCTGCAGAGCACCATGTACCCCCCACTTCCTCCCCTACCCCAACTGTGAAGCCTTTGGGATGGGCAAGGAAGAGGAGAAGGGTTTTAGTGACCTCACCAGAAGGGCTGGAGGGAGTCCAGGTTCCCCCCAACTTCCCCAGGCTCTGAGGGCTGCCTGGGCTGGTGGGGCTTGGGGGTGCTCCAAATCCTCCCCAAAACTGGTAGTGAAATGCCATTGCCTGATTTGGGAAGGACCCCACACGGCCCCTGCCCCATGTCCCTCACCTGGGGTGGGTGCTGGATCACTGCCCCAGCCCTGGGGGTGTCTCCAAGGGCATTTTGCAGCTTTTTCTGGGACCAATGTTCCCCTCTGGGGGTGTCCTTTGGGAGCCACCTGCCTCCAGACCTCCCTCCCCCAGTTTACCCCCTCCTTCTTCTTGTTTGTCTGTCAAATGTTTCATCTCAAAGCCAATCTGTTTTTTTTTTAATGTTTTCTGACTCATTTCTAATAAAGCCATTGGGTTTGTAAGCTCCTGGGTGTGTGTTGGGGGGAGCACAGCCCCTGCCCAATGCTCCCAGTCTCCAGCCCAGCTGATGGTGGTGATGTGCCCTAGAGGCCCTGGGGTCTCTGTGACCTACTGGGTGTCCATCAGGGATGTGATCCTGGGCTTTGGGGGTGGGGGGAGGCTGTGTGTGGGTTTTGGGCAGCCATCTGGGGCATGGGCATCCTTCCTGTGTGCCACCACAGGCTGGCACACCATGTACCAGCTGCTTCTGGGTAGCAAATATCTTTCCTCCCTATCCAGTCTGCCCTGATCAGAGCACATCTGGAGTCCTGGGTCCAGTTCTGGGCTCCCCAGGTCAAGAGAGACAAGGAACTACTGGAGAGAGTCCAGCAGAGCCCAGGAAGATGCTGAGGGCACTGCAGCATCTCTGGCAGGAGGAAAGGCTGAGAGCCCTGGGGCTGCTTAGCCTGGACAAGAGCAGCCCCACAGGGGAGATGCTCAATGCTGAGCAACAGCTAAAGGCTCAAGGGGGGCAAGAGACTGGGGCCAGACTGTGGGAATGATGCCCAGGGCCAGGCCAAGGGGCACTGGGCACCAACTGGAAGCCAGGAGGTTCCAGCTGAGCAGGAGGAGAAACTTGTTTGTTGTGAGGGTGCAGAGCCCTGGCCCAGGCTGCCCAGAGAGGTTGTGGAGTCTCCTTGTGTGCAGAGATTCCCAAGGCAGCTGGAGGTGACCATGGGCAAGCTGCTGTGGGTGACCCTGCTGGAGCAGGGGGGTTAGACTGGATGATCCCCAGAGGTCCCTCTAACCCCCACCATGCTGGGGTCTGGGGCTTCTGTGAAATGCTGGTGCAGCCTTAGCACCTGCCAGGTTTAAAAGGCAGTGGGAGGTGTTGGGGTGTCTTTTGCCATCACAGTTTGTTCCCCCAGATTTGGTGAGAGCAGCACCCCCTGTGCTCACAGAGCTTCCATCACACTGCATCCCACCTGTGCCTGCCAGGAACCCCTGGCTGAGCTATCCCAGTGGCAAAGCCACATTCCAGCTGAGCCCTCCCAGTGGCAAAGCCAGGTCCCATGTTCTCTCCTTGGCAAAGCCAGGTCCCATGTCCTCTCCCTGCCAACACTCACCCCATGGCAGGCAGCTCCTTTGGGCCATTGGCACCCTGGCACCCTGGGTCCTCTCTAGCTGTGTCCTGGTGCACCCTGGCACACACCTCCCCCAGCTCCTGCAATCCTGGCCCTGCCTGGTGCTTCCAGCTATATTTAGCCCTCCCCTGTGCTATTTCCCCTGCCTGGCAGGAGTTTATAACTGGCTGGGACAGCCCCACCTCCTTTCTGCTTTCTCTCCCTTCCTTTCCTTTCCTCTCCCCCCCCCTTTTTTTTTTTTCCCCTCTCTCTTCCCAGCTCCTTTCCAGCCCAAGCTACCTCTTGGCACCCACCTGCCCCCACCCCACAAGCCCCTACCTGAACCTCCATGCCAGAAGCACAGAACTCTGTCTTGCTGCCACCTTGGTCCTGCTCTGCTGGCCACCAAAGCCTGGGGAGCCACCAGGATGGGACCTGCTGAGGAACTGGTCCGGATTGCCAAGAAGTTGGATAAGATGGTGGCTAGGAAGAGCACAGTAAGGCTGAGCCCCTTTGCTGGGGTGTGGGTGCTTGCTGGGATGTGGGTGCTTGCTGGGGTGTGGGTGCTTGCTGAGGTGGATATTTCCTGGTGTGGGGGTGTTTACATGTGTGTGTGTATTTGCACACATGTGCATGTGTGTTTGGATGTTGCACTATGGCTCAGGACAGGGCAGGGAGGAAAAGGGGAGGGGAGGATTTACTCTTCACCCCCACCCCATACGGTTTCTCACTGACCCCAAGGGGCTGAACAGGTCCATGGGGTGCTGAGTACCCACAATCGCCACTGGCACCCTTAGGTGCTGCCTGCACCTCCCCAGCCCAGCCTCGTGATGTTGGGAGCCAGCACCCAGGGGTGTTTTAACTTTGTCTCTGTTTTGGGGCTCTCTCCTGTGCCCCCAATGCTCAGAGCTGTTGGGATTTGGGGGCTAGGTGGGGGTCTGTCTCAGGGGTGCTGGCTCCAGGCACCCCCTCCCTGGTGCAGGACCATGGGTGCATGTGGGTGACAGGTGCTTGGCCACCAGCCCAGCCACCAACACCCGATCGGGGCCGTGGCTGGTGCCCTGGGCTCAGCCCTAGGCAAGGGGACACTCTCTGGGGCTGGGGGGGAGGGAGGGAGGGTAGGTTGGGGGGCACCATTCCCTCCTCCAGGAGACCCATCCCCAGCCCTGGGTGTTGCATGAGTGCATGAAGGGCCCAAGCAATGGCTCCTGGGGGGGCTTTGGT
>VWZX01010945.1:0-43165 GCA_013399015.1 Galbula dea | reverse complement strand
GAGGAGCCAGGATCTGGCCCTGCCAAGCCTTTGTGCCAGGTGAGGATCCATGTAGGGATCCTGGGGATCCGGTTACGTGTGGGCAGAGCTGAGCCCAGCCCTTAAAGTTAATGTTTGACCATTTTCATCAGCCTTTGACCTTTGACAAGGTGCAGACTCCTAGGTGGTGGTGGGGGGTGGTGGTGGGGGAGGGGGCAGGGCTGCCATCCCCCCCAGATCCAGTGGATTTTTGAGGTGTCAACATTTGGAAACGAATCAAATCCTATGAGAGCCACAAAGACTCCTTGGGAGTTACTGTGAGGGTCAAAGGACTGATCCAGCCCAGCCCTCCAGCTCCTTTGTTTTGGGAGGTGGGACATAGTCAGGGTCTGGCTGCAGCATGGAGTCATTCCCTGCACCCCCTGTACCAGGAGGGTCTAACCCAGCCCCTCATGGTGGGATGGGGTCCAGCCCAGCATGGTGCTGTCCCCCCTGCCAGGGGGATACCTGTGAGCTGGCATCTGCTACTGGGGCTCTAAAAATACCCCAAAGGAGGGAGGAGGAGGAGGAGGAGGAGGATTCTGTGCTGGGGCTATGTTTAGCCCTGCAGCCACTGTGTGCCCAGGATGGGGCTAGAGGTGAGTGTCCCACAGACCCTTGTACACCTGTGTGGGGACACTTGGGTGTCCCCAGCTCCTGCCAGCCCAAGACTTCCTTGCCAAGAGGTTTTCTCATACTGCTTCCCAGGGGAAGAGATGTGCCCCTGCACCAGGATGAGTCCATGGTCCTATGATCTGTCAGGGTCTGGGTTTTGGGGTTTTTTTCCCTCTGTGGAGGGTAAGATGTTAGGGACCAGCTTTGTGTCCTCTCCTGGATGCCCTCCCCAGTGCTGCTTGGTGCCAGCAAGAGGAAAGGGGGGGGTGGGGGGAAGTTGGCTACCTTGCTGTGCCCCCCCATTACTCTCCAGCTCCTCAAGGACCCCCATGGCTTCTCTCTGCCCTAGGAAGGGGCACTGGATCTCCTCAAGTCCCTCACCAGCTACACCATGACCATCCAGCTGCTGCAGGTGAGGCCTCTGAGCGGATAGGCAGCAGTTGCTGGTGAGGGGACACCCCAGGGGGTGGCTTCTCCTGTCTCCCCCTGGTGCCAGGCAGCACATCCCTGAGGACACATCTCTGCTGCATGTCCCCAGAGCACACGGATCGGGGTGGCTGTCAACTCGGTGAGGAAGCACTGCTCGGATGAGGAGGTGGTTGCCTCGGCCAAGATCCTCATCAAGAACTGGAAGCGGCTGCTGGGTGAGTACTGCTGGGGAGAGTGGGGAACTTTCCCAAGCCCCAACCCTCCCTCAGGGACCCTAAACCCCTGGTGGTCTTCAAGAGATCCCTGGGGATCAGTCCTGAGCTGGAATGTGCTGCATGGCAGGAGCTGTAACCCAGACCTGTCAGACAGTGCCTGGACTTGGATTCACCAAGGGCTTGTTTTTCCTCTGGGATGGAGCAGTGTGAATCACAGAATATTAGGGGTTGGAAGGGACCTCTGGGCCTCATCCAGTCCACCCACAGCAGCTTGCCCAGGGTCACCTCCAGCTGCCTTGGGAATCTCTCCACACAAGGAGACTCCACAGCCTCTCTGGGCAGCCTGGGCCAGGGCTCTGCACCCTCACAACAAACAAGTTTCTCCTCCTGCCGTTCAGGTGGAACCTCCTGGCTTCCAGTTGGTGCCCAGTGCCCCTTGGCCTGGCCCTGGGCATCACTCAGCACAGTCTGGCTCCAGCCTCTTGCTGCCCTTGAGCCTTTAGCTGTTGTTCAGCATTGATCAGCTCCCCTGGGGGGCTGCTCTTGTCCAGGCTAAGCAGCCCCAGGGCTCTCAGCCTTTCCTCCTGCCAGAGCTGCTGCAGTGCCCTCAGCATCTTCCTGGGCTCTGCTGGACTCTCTCCAGTAGTTCCTTGTCTCTCTTGCATTGGGGAGCCCAGAACTGGACCCAGGACTCCAGCTGTGGCCTCAGTAGGGCAGAGTAGAGGGGGAGGAGAACCTCCCTTGACCTGCTGCTCACATTTTTCTTAATGCACCCCAGGAGACCACGTTGTGTGTGTGTCCCCCAAGGGCAGAGCACCCCACTAGCCATCTCCCCAACCCTGGGGTGCAGCTCCCCACGTGCTGCTTTGGGCCATGCCTGTAGCACCCTGCTCTTTCCCCCAGAGTCCCCCAGCACCCCGAAGAAGGAGAAGGATGTGGATGGGAAGAAGGAGAAGGACACAAATGGGGTGAAAGAGAAGAAGGAGAAGAGGCTGGATCTCCCCAACTGCCCCAATGAAGGGGCAAAGCACCCCAAGAGCACAGCTGAGAAGCACAAGGGGAAGCACAAGGAGAGGTGAGGGCTCTGCCTGCTGTCAGGGGGCACTAGCCACATGGCCAAGGTGTTGGTGGGGCTGCTACCAGGCTACCCTTTGCTTAGTCCTTGTGAGTTGTTTGGTTTATCTCTCCATGGGTGCTGGCAGCACCTCTGGAGCACCAAAGGGCAGTGGCAGCACCAGGGCAGCTTTCAGAGAGAGGGGAGAAATGGCTTCTTTCTTTTTTAATCCTTTTCACTTCTTTAATGCCATTTATCCCCTGGGTGAGGGCTCTTTGGATGATGCTGATCTGAGTCTGCCTTGCTCTCTCTGTTTCCAGGAAGCTCAGCAAGTCTGGTTCTCATGCCACCACGCCCCAGGGCCACCCTGCTGACTCCATCCTGGAGAGGTACCAGCCAAGGGGCACCTTGACCTCGCACTGGGCTCTGCTGGGCACTGGGGGAGGCTTTGTCAGCAGCCTGGGGTCTGGTGGGGCTCAAGGATGACTTGCCCAGGATGGGATGTGTGGATGGGCAGGCAGGATCTGGCTCACCAGACCTCTCTGAGAGCATCTCTCCCTTCCTTTGGGCTTCTGTGGTGAAGAGAGTCCAGTGAGGGCTGCAGTCCTACTGCATCCTTAAAGAAGTCACCTCTGCATGGCAAGAAAGAGAGGTGGGTGCCTGGGCTGGGTGGGAATGGGTGAGGTTGGACCCCAACCACTCACTGGGTTGCAGCTGGGGGTCTGGACCCACCACCTGGTCTCTATCACCATCCTCTGCCATGGAACTTGTCCTGCTAGGAGAGACTCTGCTGACTCTAGGTCCTCCAGCACCTCAGCCATCTCCTCCTCATCATCCTCCTCCCCACAGAAGAGACTGTCAGGGGAGAGGTAAGGAAGAGACATCCCTGGGGATGCTTTGAGGATCCCCTTTGGGGATGCACTAACTATGGGACCCTTGTCTGGGGTGGGTAGAGGTGGCTCAGAGCCCTGATCCTGCCATGGGCACTGGGACGTTCCCCATGAGGAGCAAATCCTCCTCCAGGGAGATGCCTGTTTGTTGGCTTCCACATTGGTGTGCTGGTGCCTGAGATCCTGCCCTCAGCTCCTGCCCTCTGTCTCTGGTGTCACCCCTACTGTTGCCTTGTGCCACCTCCAGGAGAGCCTCCCTGGGCATCAGCCCCTCGCCAGCTTCTGCTGGCTCCCGGAGAGACTCCAGTGACAGCAAGGAGGAGAGGTAGGAGAGATCCATCCTATGGCCCCAGGAGCTCCAGCAGGTCCTCTGGGGCTGGACCAGGACTCCACTGCCTGCTTGTCCCCCATGTGTGCTCTGCAGAGCCAACAGCAGCAAGGCCAAGCCAGAGACCCCTCGGACCCCCACCAGCCCTCCCTTCTCCCCCAGCCCCTGTCTCCTGGCTCCCTGCTACCTCACAGGGGACTCAGTGAGGGACAAGTGCATTGAGATGCTGACAGCTGCTCTCAGGATGGATGGTGAGTGGGGTTGGGGGGTGCTAAGAGCTTGGGGAGGGTGCCAGAGTTTGGGGGGTGTGCCAGAGCTTGAGGATACTGGAGCTTGGTGGATGCTAGAGTTTGAGGGTGCTGGAGCTGGTGGATGCTGGAGCTTGGGAGGGTGCTGCAGCCAGGGTGTGCTGAAGCTTGGAAGGTGCTGGATCTTGGGGGTTCTGGAAGTTGGAGGGTGCTGAGGCTTGGTGGATGCTGGAGCCTGAACTGGGCTATTTCTCCTATGGAGCAGCCCCAGTAGAAGCATCCCTGCAGTAACAGGTGAGGCTGTGTCCTAGGGCATCTGCAGCCCTGTGAGAGCAAACACAGCCCAGGCTTGCAGATAGACTGGAGCCACAGCTCACAGCTCAGGGTGCAGCTCCAAAGTGAAGGAGAAGGTGGTTGGCAGGGTCTCTGGTAAGGGCTTGGTTTGGGGATAGGGTCTTTGTAAAGCCCAAGATGGGTAAAAATAGGGGGTTTTTAGAGGTGGAGAGCCTGGGACAAGTTGAGGGGAGAATTCTTTTGGGGGTTTCTCAGTGCACAGAGAGACTTGGGTGGTTTTGCTCCCAAAAGTCACCCCTTGGCCTCTCTGCCCTTTAGATGACTACAAGGAGTTCGGTGTCAACTGTGAGAAGATGGCATCAGAGATTGAAGACCATATCCTTTGAGGGGCTTGGGGGTCCCCGGGCTCCATCTGCTGAGGGACACACAGAAGAGTGTGTGGTGGGACAGGATGGAGGGAGGTGGGGACAGGGCCAGAGAGAGAGTGGCTGGGCTAAGGCTAGAGGGTGATGGGCTCTGCTGTCTCCGTTTCCTGCAGAGGGAGCTCAGAGCTTGGTTGGAAGCAGATGCTGATGCTGAGCAGAGCATCCCCATGGCACCTGCCTTAGTCCAAGGGTCTGTGTCCCCCCAAGCCCCTCTGATCCCCTCTGCCTTCATCCCTAAGGAAGTAAACCCCAAGCCCAGCCACCGTGTCTTCTTTGAGCCCAAGTGACAGTGTCTCTTGCCAGCCCTGATCTATCACAGTGCCTGGGCTGTGCCGTGCTGGCAGAGATGGAGCCACCTCTGCTCACCCCCAGCTGAAGGCTTGGGGTCTCCTGACAGCCCCCTGGTCAGATGGTTCCCTCTCCTGGGTCCAGTTCGATTTTTGCTGCATCCCAGACTCTGGCTGTGGGTGCCTGGAGCCTTGTGGGACCTCAGAGCTGCCACCTCAGCCTGACTGCCTCCATCTGTGACAGGTAGCTGGTGGCTTTTTGACCAGCCTAGAAGAAGGAGAGCTGAGGAGGAGGCTGAGACCTCTTCACCACCAACTCACATCCCAGCACAGGGCTTGGTGATGGTCCCTGTACCCCAACAGACTCTGGGTGCCACAGGAGGGAAATGCAAAGCTGTTTCCCTCCCCACACCCCAAGCCGTGCTTTATGCCTCTGAAGCCAAGGAAGGGGAGGCCCTTAGGAAGCAAAACCCTGTTGAGATCAGGCACCTCCTGGCCCACACGGGCCCTGGGGACAATCAACATGCAGTGTGTGCCTGAGGGGTTGGCATCTTCCCACCTCCCCCTTTTGATTCCTTGACAGAGCTCACATATCTTCCAGGAGCTGAAGAGCACAGACATGAAGTATCGCAACCGAGTGCGGAGCAGGATCAGCAACCTGAAGGACCCCAAGAACCCCAGCCTGAGGAGGAACGTGCTCTGTGGGAACATCCAGCCCAGCCTCATCGCCCGCATGACAGCTGAGGTGGGTGGGGAGCAGGGGGTGGAGCACAGGGCTGGCTCTTGTGGCTCACATTCATGCTGCTTCTGAGGGAGTGAGTCTCCCCTCCCCTCCAGGTTCTGCTCTTGGAGGCTGTGTTGGTGCTGCCCAAGGGCTGGCTGGGTGTTGGTGTCCACACTGGGTTTGTCTCAGCATCTCCCTGTCCTGCTTTGGTGCTGGCTGGGACACAAGGAACATCAGGGACAGGGAGAAAGCAGGGAAGTGCTGCCTAGTTCCCTCAGAGCCCATCTCAGAGCTGGCTGTGGGATGTCACGCTGGCAGAAGTCAGGGTTGAAGGTCCCCATTGCATCTCCTCAACGAGGAGGAGGTAATTAGAGCCCTGGGAGCCCAGGTCCCTTGATGAGGGAGCCAGGTCCCAGCAGGCAGCTGATTTGGTTGGAGGATGGAGTGATTTGTCCCTCTGGATGAGCTTGAGCCCTCCAGCAAGCATAGTCCTGCTTCTAGAGATGATGGGAGAGGGTGCTGGACCATGGCAGCTTGCAGCTCGTGCCAGCTTGGCTGCAAGCCCCTGGGCAGAGCTGTGGTAGCCCTGACCTTGCCTGGCTGGTGCTGGTGGCAGGAGATGGCCAGTGATGAGCTGAAGCAGCTGAGGAATGCCATGACCCAGGAGGCCATCCGAGAGCACCAGATGGCCAAGACTGGTGGCACTGTCACTGACCTCTTCCAGTGTGGCAAGTGCAAGAAGAAGAACTGTACTTACAACCAGGTCAGCCCCACGAAGCCCACAGGGATCTCCCTTAGTCCCCAGGGGGTCCTAATTTGGGGGGAGGGACCATGCTGGAGGAGTCTCCACTGACCCACCTGCTCCCTACTAGGTGCAGACCCGCAGTGCTGATGAGCCCATGACAACATTTGTGCTGTGCAATGAATGTGGGAATCGTTGGAAGGTCTGTGCCCACCCAGGAGTGGGGGTTCTGGACACCCCCAACCCTTCCCTAGCCCGGGGCTGGTGCAGAGACCCCCAGAATGGTGCCATGGAGAATGGGTGAGGGCTCACTGCCCACCCTGGGCTTTGCTTCTCCTGCAGTTCTGCTGATGGTACCTGGTGCTGGGGCTGGAGGGAACGTGGTGAGAGACAAGATGTTGTGATGGCCACAGTGGGGTGGGGATGGAGGGCACTGGTCCCTCCACCCTGGTCCCTCCACCCCAATCCTTACACCCTGGCTCCCTGTTTCCTTGCACTGAGCTCCCTTGAAGGTCCCAGGGAGCTCTGGTGAGAGGTGGGTTTGCTTGAGAAGACCTTGGTGAATTCAAGTGGTTCCTCTCTGTAAACCCCTGCCCTGTGCTTGGGATGCACTGGGAGCCTACTGGGAATGGACACATCCCTGGAAAGGGAGGCTGGTCTGACCTGGGCAGCTTGCCCTTCCCTGAGGGAAACCTGGACATGGATATTTGGGGGCAGGAGGGACGTTGCCCCATGGTCTCAGGGTTGTGCCACTGTCCTGGGGCTTGGGGGGTGGAAAGGACCAGGTTTGAACCCCAAAACCTTCTTCCCCACCTAAGAGCACCCAGTGGGAGGACACAGAGGGACACAGGGTGGTTGCAGGGTGCTGGGGGAAGATGCCACCGTGTCTCCATGGTCTGTGACACATGGCCCATCCATCCTGGCCTGAGGGCACTGTGTCTCCAGGAAAGAAGAAGGGATGGAGGGGAGAGGAGTGGGGGAAGACTGCAGCTAGAGCAATAAAGGTGTGAACTCTCTCTGTGGCACAGGCTGCTTTCTGTAGGGGGGTTGGGACCTTTGCCTCAGTTTCCACCTCCCCTCTGGCTCAAGCCCTGTGGTCCTCCAAGAGTTCTCTGCCAGCTCCAGCACATCTTCAATCCCCCAGGCCCCAGCCTGGGAGGCAGTGAGGGTTTGATGCCCATCCATCACCTCCCTGGTGATTAAAGACTTTCAATGAAGGCCAGAGCAGCTCCTTGGCTGGGGCTGGGTGCTGAAGGCTGGCCCATGGCAGGGCAGCTCCTCCACCCAGGAGGCTTTTCCAGGGAAGAAGCACCAGGAAGCAGCTAGGAGACACACCTTTAGCTACAGGAGGTGTGGAGTGGAGCCTCATAGCACCAAGCCCATCCCTTGGCACCACCAGCCTCTCCTAGCAGCTCCATTGGGAGGCAGTGAGGTGTGACAGGGACACAGGTGAGGTCATGGTGACTGCAGGTGGCTGTGGAGGGAGGTGAGGGTGCTGCCCTTGTGCCTCCATGAGCTGTTGGGCAGGAGGGGAGGATGATGATGGAGCTGTTGGATTAACTGATCATTCATTTCTTAATCCTGAAGAGTGAGTTGTATTGTATTGTATTGTATTTTTTTCCCCCTAGCATGCTCTGAGGTTTCAGCAGAGGCTGCTGCCTCTTCCTCACTCACCCTGCCTTGCCCTGCTTGAGGCCACAGCTCCAATCCTGGGGTCAGTTTTGGGCTCCTCACTCCAAGAAGGACACCGAGGTGCTGGAGTGTGTCCAGAGAAGGGCAAGGAAGGTGGGGAAGGGTCTAGAGCACAAGTGTTGTGAGGAGCAGCTGAGGGAACCGGGCTTGGTTAGTCTGGAGAAGAGGAGGCTCAGGGGAGACCTTCTCACTCTCTACAGCTCCCTGAGAGGAGGCTGGAGCCAGGTGGGGCTTGGGCTCTTCTCCCAGGGAACAAGTGATGATAGGACAAGAGGAAACAGCCTCAAGTTGTGCCAGAGGAGGTTCAGGTTGGACATGAGGAACAATGTCTTCCATGAAAGGTTTATCAAGCCCTGGCCCAGGCTGCCCAGGGCAGTGGTGGAGTCCCCATCCCTGGAGGGGTTTAAAAGCCCTGGAGCTGTGGTGCTAAGGCCATGGTTTAGTGTTGACCTGGCAGTGCTGGTGAACAGTTGCACTTGCTGTTCTTAGCCTACACCTTTCAGTGCTTTAAACCACCTCCTGGCATGTCCTTCCCTGGCCAGATGCCTTCTGACAATGTTTGGGGACTACCAGCATGGGTGCCACCAGCCCCATGCCCTCCCTGGCTCTCTCCTGCAGGTGCAGAATCCAGCACACAGACACCTGAGCACCCACATTTTCCATTCCACTTCCACCTTGCCCAGGGTTCAACCCCCTCATCCCCCCCCCTAGCTCTCCCACCTCCCTGCTGCCCTTCTCCCCCTTCTCTCCCACACTTTTGCCAGCCTTGACAATAAAAATCAGTACTTTGCTGTTCCTTGGTTTCCTTGGCAACCTCATTTCCCCATCCTCTCACTCCATGCCTTGCTAAGCCCCTGGCCCCTGTTGCTAGCCCCCAGAGCATCAGTGGTAGCAGGTCTCTGTCCATAGGGATGGAATTGGAGGTGGGGGGTCCCTGATCCCCCTCCTCCCTACTCCAGAGGAGGGATGGTCATGGTGGGTACCCTCAGCCAGGGCTTGCTGAGCACCTGAGTGTGTTGGGAAGGGGAGGAAGCAGCTGGTGGTGAATTGTGTCAGAATCAAACCAAACTGGTGCAGTTCTGGAGCTGGTTTTACCCCTTAGTGTAGGTCCCTTTGCTCCCCCTACCCTGGACAGCAAGATCAAAGAGGGCTTGGGTCCCTCTGGCCCCCCCCCTTTAGGGTGATGCCATGTCTGCACAGCCCCCCAGGAGCCTGGCAGTGCTCTGGGGACTGCTTCTGGCCCCTGGGATCATGGCTCTGCCAGTTAAGCCCTGTCCTGAGCATGCCCTGGGCTGTGGCATCACAACCTAGCTCATGTCAGGGTGTCCCTCCCCAGCAAAAGCCAGTACCACTCAGGTCTTAGTCCAGGGTGAGGAAGCAGGAAGGCAGTTGGGAGCACACTGACCTCCCACCAAGCCCTGGCCTGGGGCATCCAGCATGGTTCTGGGGGTGGGGTGGGGGATGCAGGGGGAGGTTGGGCTCACCCTGCACCATCACAGCTTGGTACTGAGCCCTGGACCCAGGCCATGGCAGAGACCTTGGTGTAAGGATGCACCCAAGCAGCTCTATTCAGCAGGAGCATGACCCTCGTTAGGGCTCCCCCATAATTAGCCATCAGATCCTGCTGTCCCCAGTGCCACCTCACTGGCTCCTGTCCCTCACAGCACCTGGAAACCTTAGGTCTGATATCTACCACTAGATATCTACTGCTATCCCCACACAGCTTCATCTGCTGTTTGTTTTCCCTCTTCTTAAATGTCAGGAGGCTCTGCCTCTGATCTTCCTGCTGCAGAGCCATGGGGATTGCCCTCTCTGGTCACCAGCACCAGGAGACAGAGCAGCTTGGCCAAGTGACAACTCCTTACCCCAGCACCATGGGACCAGCCATCAACTCAGCTTCTAGCCTCCTGGGACAATCCTGCTTCATCCTCCTTCCCTTCAGGGCTGATGGAACTGGCAGGGGGGGAAGAAAATGTGCATTAGAATCACAGAATCCTTTAGGCTGGAAAAGATCTTTAAGATCATTGACACCAAATGTTAACCCAACACTAACAATGAAAGGTTAAAGGAGGTCATGCAGGTGAACCCATGGCAGCCCTCATGAAAAGGTCAAGACCTTTCCAATCAGCAGGTCCCTAGTGTGTCCCAATCTTGTTCATGAGGAGAAACTTCACTGCTGTGAGGGTGCAGAGCCCTGGCCCAGGCTGCCCAGAGAGGCTGTGGAGTCTCCTTGTGTGTGGAGAGATTGCCAAGGCAGCTGGAGGTGACCCTGGGCAAGCTGCTGTGGGTGCCCCTGCTGGAGCAGGGGGTTGGACTGGGTGATCCCCAGAGGCCCCTTCCAACCCCCACCATGCTCAGGATTTGGGCTGCTCTGCTGTGAAAAGCAGAAAACACAGCCCTGGGGTTGTTTGGGAAGGGCAGGAATGGTGCTGAGCAGGGTGGGAGGAGCCCAGCAAAAATCCCCATGCCCCCAGTACAGGGATAGTCAGAGCATTGCTGAGCTCAGGGACACCAACAGCTATCCCCCAAATGCCAAAGGGGTCTCAACACCCCCAAAGCTTAGCAGACCTAGCTCCAGCCTGGGCCTTGCTGCTCCATGGAAGAGCTGGAGAGACCCTCAGTGTTTTAGGGGGCACCATATCTGCTGCATCTCCTTCAAGCCATGGCTCAGGCAGAGCCTTTCCAGCACTAGCTGCTCTACTGCTGGGTTTTTCTCCTGGCTCTTTGTTTTAACTAGAGCCTGAAGCTCTGCTTCTCCTGAGTGCAAGGGGCAGGGGAGGATGGGATGTGGAGCTGGATCCCATGGGTACCAGCTGTCAAAGGATGAGGAGGAGTGTGTGTGGGGTCCCTAAATACCTGGAGGAGCTGGGCAGGAGGATACAGGGCAGAGAATGAAATAACCAGCACAGAAACAGAGAGGGAAAAAATATCTTGCTGAGCCTCCCAGTGCTGACTCCAGCTCCAGGCTGGGATGGGAACTGAGCAATTCCCTTTCTCCTTCATTGTTCTGCTTTGCTGGGAGGGAATCAGCTTGGGAGCAGCTCTGAACACAACAGGGTGAGTGCCCAAACCAGCCTCAAAGAACAGCCTGGCTCATGCCCAGCCAAGGCAAAGCCATGGAGTTGACCTGACTGAGCATTTGGGTTTGTTTGGGGTTTTTTTTGTTACAGCAAAACAAGGGGAGGGGGAAAAAACCTCAGTTTGTCACCAGCAACTTTTCCAATCGATGGGAGGGAAATGGGAAATCACTTCCCCCAGCCTCTCCCAGGGGATGGAGCTGATTAAATGCATCAAATGAGCCCAAAGTGCACCCAAACCTTCCCTGCAAAAATGAAACAAGCTGCATGGAAAATTACAGAATAGACTTTTCCTGCAGAAAAGCTCTCATGGCCTTTCCTTTCTGGGGTTTGCTGAGTCTGCAGAGCACTTTCAGTTCAGCCTTCCTAAAATCACAGCACTTGGCAGAGATTTATTTGGAGCAACAATCCCCCATGAAAAGCAATAAAAAACCCAACCCCAGACACCCCAGTGTTTCTCAGCATTCCACTGCAGCCACATCTGCTCTTCCCTCCTGGGGCCAGGAGGAGAAGACACCAAGGAGAACACCCCAAGAACTGCTAGAAACCCAGCCCCTGCTCCCTCAGCCCACAGCAATTGCCATCCCTGTGCCTTCAACATCAGTAACTCGACCTAAATATTATGGAGAGAAAGAAAGGAAACAAAAAGCAAAGCCAACCAAACCCCCACACTGGCTCTTTTGCCTGATGCTGATTTTTCTCCCTGCCAGGAGCTCTCGAGCACTTGGCAATTAGGAGCTGGAGATTAATCTGGAGTGATCTAATGAAGTGCCACACGGCTTGAGGGAAGGCTGGGGAGCAGGGGGAGCTTCGTGCTCTGGAGCAGCAGGGTTTGGGTGCAGGAAGAGTGTTGGTTAGGGCTATGAAGGTACTGAGGGCACTGCAGCATCTCTGGCAGGAGGAAAGGCTGAGAGCCCTGGGGCTGCTTAGCCTGGACAAGAGCAGCCCCACAGGGGAGCTGATCAATGCTCAGCAGCAGCTAAAGGCTGGGGGCAAGAGGCTGGGGCCAGACTGTGCTGAGTGGTGCCCAGGGACAGGCCAAGGGGCACTGGGCACCAACTGGAAGCCAGGAGGTTCCAGCTGAGCAGGAGGACAAGCTTCTTTGTTGTGAGGGTGCAGAGCCCTGGCCCAGGCTGCCCAGAGAGGCTGTGGAGTCTCCTAGTGGGGAGAGATTGCCAAGGCAGCTGGAGGTGACCCTGGGCAAGCTGCTGTGGGTGACCCTGCTGGAGCAGGGGGGTTGGACTGGATGATCCCCAGAGGTCCCTTCCAACCCCCACCATGCTGGGATTAGGTGAAAGGGGAAGGGGCTGAGCTGGATGTTCAAGGCTCATCCCCATCCCCTGGTGCTCTGTATCTCACCACATGGATCAGGCAGGGTTCATGTTCCAGAGGGGAAATGACCTTTGCCCATTTTCTACCCCTCATTTACCTGTCTGCAGTGTCCCCAGAGTGTCTCTCCACACACTCTGCACTGTCCCAGGGTGTCCTGGCCACATGCAGTCCCTAGCCAATTATTTCCTTGAGCAAAAACCAAAAAAATCACAGAATCATTATGTTTGGAAGAGACCTTTCAGATCATGGAGCCCAACCATTAACCAGCACTGCCAGGTCACCACCAAACCATGTCCCTCAGCACCACATCTCCATGGCTTTTAGATACCTGCAGGGGTGGTGACTCCATCACTTCCCTTGCATGCCCCAGGACAGCAGTCTGGGGCTGTGCCCAAGCTCCTCTTCACCCCAGCTATGGCTGTACCTCTTTTCTCCAGGGTGCCTGTGAGCCCAAAAGCAGAGAGCAGCTGGCATTGAAGGGCACATTCTTCCAGCAAGCCACTTTGTCTTTCCAAAATGAACATATAAATAGCTGGTCCTGTAATGAAGTGATTACCCAGGAGCTGTGCCACCAGCTCTCAGCGAAGCCATTACCCACAGCAGCCAATTTACTCCTGACTCTGGCAGGGTCAGCAAGCAAATGCTAATTAATTGCACTCTGCAAAGCAGCCTGGCCCTGCAATTAGGGAGTTAACTGCAACCAGGATTGTGGCTTAAGGGGTGACAGAGCTGCTGTCGGCTCTGCTGGGGAGGGATGGAGCCACATGCTGGGGAGAGATCCACTTGCTGGGGAGGGATCTGCTTGCTGGGGAGGGGTCTGCTTGCTGGGGAGGGGTCTGCTTGCTGGGGAGGGATCCACTTGCTGGGAAGCGATCCACTTGCTGGAGAGGGATCTGCTTGCTGGGGAGGGATCCTCCTGCTGGGGAGGGATCCTCCTGCTGGGGAGGGATCTGTTTGCTGGGGAGGGATCCACTTGCTAGGGAAGGACTTCCCTCCGGTCTGCAGCAGTAGCTGAGGGTGGGAGCTCCGGCTTTGTGTCAGGGGCCGGTGTATCACACTGCACACGTGAACAGCAGCCATATGCCTCTGCCTCCCTTTGCTCTCTGCATCCCCAGCTCCACCACCAGCTCTTCCCCCTTCCCTCCACCGTGGGGATGTGCTCCCTCTGCCCAGCCCTTGCTGAAGGTAGAGGTGAGGGATGTTTCCTTGGGGCAGGAGAGCTGCTCTGCATAGAAAAACTGCTGGTGATGGGAGCTGCAGAGCCCCAGGAGGGCTGATGTGCTAATGCCCTTCCATCGCTGCGCCGTGAGTCATCCGGGCTCTCTGAGGATCCTGACTGCTCCTGGATACAGAAGAAGGTAGAAGAACAAGGAGAGAGGGAAAAAATTTGCTTCCCTCAGAAGACAGCTTGGCTACAGCAAGGAAAAAACCCAACCCCTAATCGTCCCTTTGTTATCCACCCCCAGCTCCAGTCCTCAGGCCATGGGGAGGAGGAGGAGGTTCAGCATTGGCTGTTGGATGGACAAGGAGAAAGAGGTTCCTTTAGCTGGGGAATGGGAGCACTTAGCCTGGGAACATTTCAGACCATTAATGGAGCACAATTATTTGTGTTTTTCTTCCCCCTGGCAGCTGATATCATTGTGGGTGAGAGGAGCATGGTCTGTCCATCAGGCTGGTGGGAAAAATCCAGGCTGGGCTTGGGAATCAGGTTGGAGCAACAGAGTGAAGCTGGTTCTGGGTCTGCCACCCCCCAGGGCAGATCCCCTGGTCCTGGTCACTCAGTCCCATCCATAGGGATGGGTGTGTGTCACTGCCTCCAAGGGGACAGGAGGATCCCCAGATCCAGGGGATCATGGCCATCCCAACCTGAGCTTTGCTCCCTGCCATGCCATGGGAGATGCACAGCTCCATTTCCAAGGGAAAGGTGAGTTTAAACCCCAAACAACAACAAAATCCCTTCAATCAACAGCAGGTTAGCTAAGCAAACACCTCCATCAGCCAGAGCTGCTTCCCTCTGCTGAGCCAGGGAGTAAGGAGGGATGTACACCCCAAACACAACCTCCCCCCAAAACTACTGCAGCTAAGACATCAGGAAAGGGGAAAAAAGACCCCAAAAATCCTGTTTCCAGCCTGTTTTCCTCTCCTTCACAAGTAAACATTTGTCAGCAGAGTGTTTCCTCCAGCCCAGGTCTTCCTTAGGCATTGGTCACTTGAATATTGCTTTTAAACACTTGTGTCTGGCTCTCAGCTGCTTCACCTGGCCCTGAGTGGGGCTGCTGGCATTTGGTGTTTAGAAAATACATCTCTATATTTAGGTAGCAAACAGATAAACATGGGAGCAGAGCATTTTTCCCCCCAGTCATTAAACCACCACTTTCAATTTTCCCTTATTCCTATTCTTTCTTGAACTGCAGGATGAACAACTGCTCCCTGGGGAGAGGCCAGCTGAGACCTGCAGGTTTGCAGCTCTAAAAGGGTTCTTCAGCAGAAAAACCAAACACCAACAATAATCCCAACCCCATCATCAGAGAAGAAACCATCCCTGCAAATGTCTTCCCAAGGCAGGAGGGGGATGGGGATGCAGGGCCAAAAAGGGTGGCCTGGAGCTGGGTCTGTCCCTGGGCTCTGGTGGCTTCAGGGAGGAAGAGTGGGTGGGGGTGGAAGATGATGAGGTGCAGGGGGAGGGTTAGGATGGGGTGGAGATTTTTGTGCCTTTCAGGAGAAGAAAGAAAACAGGGAGAGAAATCCCCTTCTGTGATCAGCAGGTTTTGCAGGCTGGAAGAGGGGGAGCTGCCTTACAAAGAAGGAATGCAACCTTCACTGGCACAGCTCCCCTTCCTCCAGCCCCTGCCTGCTTCTTGCCCTCACCCATCCCTGGACCAGCCACTAGGTGCTTGGGGTGGCCAAAACACCCATTCAGGGGTGCCCAGATCCTGCCAGGGCCTCTTGGTGCTCCCATGCCAGGCTCTCACAGCACCAGGGGTTTCCTCCAAGACCTACCACTGTTGGGATTCAACTCAGAGGTTAGGCCACCCCAACTCAAATGTTTCTAGGTGTCTCCTCTCTGCTAGTAAAGATGAAAACATGAGTGCCAGCGCCACTCAAGGACCCTCCCAGCCCAACCCTCACTGGCATTCCCACTCCTTTCTCCAAAGCTGCTGGATAACACCATGACCATAGAAGATCCATGCCACCTCCTTGGTCTCCAGAGGCTCCCAGTGCTGGCCAGTGGACCAGGAACACCACCCACCAGCAGCTCTTCCTTGTGGCTCAGCACCATTCCCAGCAGCAGTGAAGGAAGCAGGTGGTTCTCTTGGAAAAACATGGCATTGGGCAGCCACCATCTGTGCCCCTTTGGATGGAGGAGGTGCTACCCTCCCCAGGAGCTCTCCTGAGGCCACCAGGACAAGGCAGGACAGATGGCAGCAGGCATCTGATTTTATCAGGCTGGGAACTGAAGCAAAGCAAAATCCCCAGTGGTGATAAGAAGCTGGTGGAGAAAACCACCCAGGGCAGGGATGGCATGACCTGAACACTGATATGCTCCTTCTGCAGCTCTCTGGTGATGGTAGAGAGGTCCATCACCTTATCTGAACCTTGGAGGGCAGCTTCTTGCCCTCCTGCTCCTCTCCAAGTGCTGGCACATGTTCATAGCACCCAGGAAAGGAGGATGCATGGGTGCCACCAGGAGAAACAGGACAAGTCCTCACCTTAGGGCTGTGTTTGACACCCAGTGGGGCCTGGAGGGACAAGCACCATACACATGGAGCTTCCCACACGTTCCACTAGCTCTCAAGGAAGAGTCTGGGCACCTCCAAAGCCCTAGCTACCTCCAGCCTAGCTCTGGCTGATCCAAACTCCTGATCCCTTCAGAGCTCGATTAAAGTGTCATAGAATAATTCTGAGCTCTTTGGAGTGATCATTGCCCCCAGTGTTGAAACTGAACCTGCCATCAGCACCCCTGAGGCCCAGGATCAAAGCCAGGCAGGTGAGAGATGCTGCAGCCTGGTTCCCTGCACCAAGTCCTGCCTTCAGGACCTGCTGAGCACCTTTCAACACCTCCTAGGATCCTGCTACAACCTGAAACATCCCTCTGGGACCTGCTGCCTGTGAGTCTACACCGTGGTGGGGACATGCTGGTCTCCATGCTGCTAGAGCAGCCACCCTGCCTGAACCAGTAGAGCAAGCAGGCTCCCAGCTAGCCTGGAGAGGAGCCTTCATCACAGGTATAAAACACTCTTGTGAACTACCAGTGCTCAGCTGCTTCCCTGCAGGGACTGACTGCCCTCAAAGCAAAGTGCTGCTGGGAGCTGCATGCTCCTTCTCTAGCTCCTGACACTGATGCTTCCAGGTCTGAGCCCCCCAAATCTCATGCTTCAGCCCAAACACAAACCTTAGCCAAACCCTCCTCTGCTTTTTCACCAGGTTTCCACCCAGAGGAAGTTTTTCTCTTCTCTCTCAACCCTGAACCAACTCATCCCATGGCTATTTGGAGGAGGGTGAACAAGTAGAGGGCAGAGCAGAGCTCTGCAGCAGGATTGGTGCTGGGGGAAAGGAGCCGAGCTGCACCCTGAGGTCTGGCACAGTTTGAGAGCAGCAGGACTGCAGCTGGGTTAGCACTGACCTGGATTCACAACATCAAAGCTGACACCAGTTTCCTCTGAGCAGCTCCAGAGAGCTCAGAGGAGGTAAATCAATGGGCTGCATGCCTGAGGTGTCCATCCCAGCACCAGCTCCATACTGGCTGTGCTGGTGGTGGTTTGGCTGTGGGAGCTGTGGATCACGGCAGGAGCATCCTCCCTGCCCTGGGTGCTGTGGCACCAAGCTAAAAAGCTGCAGAGAGATGAAATGCTTGCTGTGCTGAGAAAGAAAACTTCCTCCTGCATGACCAGGGCTGTCAAAGGTACCCAGGAGGTCTGACCAAGGCCTGGCCTAGGTCTAAGCCCTGTCCTGCTGCCACAGCTGTAGGTGCTGGCAAAGTCCCTGTCAGACACACAGGATGTCAGACACACACAGACAAATTGACCTAATTCCCAGAGGAATCCCAGCCATGAAACTCCTCCTGGCCCTTGGCTGTGCAACATGTGTCTGCACACACACACACACACACAGGAGCATGAGCTCCTTGCTCCTCCAGCACATCACAACCAGCCACAGGTACCAGGACAGGCAGTCCCCATGTCCTGATTAGTCCCAGGTACCAGAACACATGGTCCCCATGTCCTGACAAGCCCCAGGCACCAGGACACATGGTTCCCATGTCACAACCATGTTTTCCCTGGAACTTGAGGACCATGTGTCCTGGTGCTGGTGGAGATCAGGACACACAGTCCCCACATCCCAGGGAAAACCCAGCTGCTTCAGGGAGCCCAGGACTCACATCCACATCAATTCCCTTCAGCAGCAGCTCCAAGCTTTATTCTTTCTGGCTGGGAGCAGCATCCCAGCCTGGATCCCCCCTCCCCAGGATGGATCATTTGTGAGATGACTCACAGGTTGTTAATGCTCCCGATGGGAAGCAGTGATGATGCCACCTCCAAGAGCCAGCTGGAGGGGGGAAAGGAAACAGCCTGGGCTCCCAGCTCCCCCAAATCCAGGGAGATGCTGCCTGTTCCTAATCAATGCTCCATTGTCAGCCAAAGGCAACACTGAGGGGAGGGAAAATATCTAAACAAGCAATAATCAGGGAAAGAAAAGGCTCCTGTGGGGATTAAGCTCCCTGGGGATGGGGAATGGTGCAGTGGCTTGCTGCCAGCGTGGCTGGAGGAGGCTGGTGGTGCCCAGGAGGAGGAGAAGGGTTCAGTAACCCCTCCAATGAAACCACCACTTCAGAGGCATCTTGCAAGGAAGTAGGATGAAGCAGTAGGAGGAGGCTGGAGGTGCCCATGTGCCCTCATGGTTGGAGAGGGCTGGTGCTGCCCCC
Source organism: Galbula dea (assembly GCA_013399015.1). Classification (NCBI taxonomy): domain Eukaryota; kingdom Metazoa; phylum Chordata; class Aves; order Piciformes; family Galbulidae; genus Galbula; species Galbula dea. The sequence continues at coordinate 24,872 of VWZX01010945.1, read as the reverse complement.
TTCCCTGCTATGGTGCCAGGCATGAGGCTGGGTGAAAGAGAAGGGTTCAAGTAACCCCTTCAATGAAATCATCACTTTGGAGGCAACTTGCAAGGCATTAGGATGAAGCAGGTGATGCATTCACCCTGTCTTTGCAATGAGCCTTGGGGCACCCAGCCCTGCGTGGGGGCAGGATGAGACCATCACCAGCTCCAGCCCAGCAAGGGGATGGTCTCCCTCCTGTCCTGAGGACACTGAGGACATCTCAGAGACACCAGTGGCATCACCCCCTGGGCCATGGTGATCTTCAGCAACGGGACTGGGGCCAGCAAAGCCCCAAGCTGAGATTTCCCATCCCACCTCTCGACCCAGCTCCAGCCCCAACCACCACCATCTCCCAGCACGTCCAGCTATGCAAATCCCAAACCCTGGGAGACAGCTTCCCTGCACACAATGCTGAGGAAATAAGGCTGCAGACCTCCCCCCCTTCACTGTTCAGCCAGGGATAATGGTGAGGCAGAGAAGAATCTCATCTAATTTTAACTCCCCTGACGGATGGGCTTTGTTCTTTCCCAGCAGCTGCCCTGCAAGGTATGAAAACACTCAGATCTGTTGACGTGGGAAAACAAAACACACAAATCAGCCCATTTTCCTCTTCAAGGCCAATTTATCTGGAGCTGTCAGCAGAGGGAGGAGAAGTGATGAGCCCTGGGGAACCAGAGGCAGCAGCCTGGACCCGCAGCTCGGTGGGTACTGGTGGGGTTGGGCTGATGCTCGTGGAGCATCTGCTCGATTCTCTCCCTTTCTTGCCAGCCCCCAAACAGCTCAGGACTACAGAAAACAAGGTGACATTTTCTGCTGCAGTTCCCCAAGCTGTGATGTTGCACATGCCCCAGGTCATCCCCCTAAACAAGGGCAGCTGGGGGCAAATAGAGCTCCTCCAAAGGTAGTTCACCACAAGCTGGGCTGCATTCAGGTGTCTCCATCACAGTCCATCCTTCCTGCCTGGAGGGGCTGAGTTAGGAGGAGGTGGATCAGGGCCTGGAGAAGTCCAAAGGTGGTTCAGGAAGAGCAGGTGGGATTGGTAAATCCCATCTGCAGGGACTGGTGTATCACTCATATAAGGGGAGGAAGGAAGGGGTGGGTGGATGGATGGACAGACTCCTGTTTGGGAAGAGAGATCTTGCATACAAGACCACTGTCACCACCATGTAACCTGGATCCACCACCCTGTCTGTCCCCAGGACTGTCAAAAGGGACCCAAGGTCCACAAAGACCATGTGGCTCCAGCATGGCCACACTCAGTCCTGGCCTGGTAGCTCCATTACTGAAGGAGGATTCATCTGGGCACTTCCCTACAGCTTCCTGTGCCTTGCTTTCAGCATGGGAAGCTGCAGGTTGGTTACAGCCCCTTTGCTCTCTGGCTTGCAGAGGTGATAGGGCATGGTCCATCTCTAAGGGGGTGGTTTCAGGGCAGAGCACCCTCCCACAGCACACACTGGCTGCAAACACAACCCTGTTCTTTTCGCAGATGGTTTTCCAGGTGCTGCAGCACCCACCTGGATTTCCAGCCTTGGAGGTTCCCTAGATCTCATCTCCACCTTCCCATCTCTGCCCTGGCAGAGCTCAGTGCCTCAGCCTCCAGCTACCCTGGTGAGGTCCCTCCTGCAGCAGAAGGAGCTATTTTAGCTCTGCCCAGGTTGCTGTCTGCCTGGCTTAGCCCAGCTGCCTCCTCTGTGTTGCTCCCCTCCCAGCTCCTCTTACACATCCTGCTATTTTTAGGCTTTGCCTGCAGACCCCACGACAGGTTCTCATCCCCCAAGGCAGAAGGGGAAAGGAGCAGAGAGGAAAGGAGCTGAGGGAGCTCGACAGGAGCCTTTGCCCCCCTGTCCCATGTTCCTTCCTCACAGGAGGAGTTGTGCTTGCTGCCAAGAGCAAAGTCAGGCAAATCAAAGTCCCTCTTGGCAGGGTGCAGATGAGCAGTCAGGAGACTTCCCCAAGCAGTGTCTGGTTTTGACTGAGAATCACAGAATCACTGAATGGTTTAGGGTGGGAAGGGACCTTGCAAGGTCATCTAGTCCTGCAGTCACCAGGGACATCTGCAACTAGAGCAGGTTGCTCACAGCCCCAAACAACCTGACCCGGGATGGCTCCAGGGATGGGACATCTCCCACCTCTCTGGGCAGCCTGGGCCAGGCTCTCACCACCCTCAGTGGGAAACATTTATTCCTCCTCTCTAGTCTAAATCTCCTCTTTTAGTTTCAAACCCTCACCACTTGGCCTGTCCCAGCAGCTCCTGTTTCCATCTCTGATAGGCCCTTGAAGTACTGCAAGACTGCAGTAAGGTCTCCCTGGAGCTTTCTCTTCTCCAGGCCGAACAACCTGAACTCTCTCAGCCTTCACATCATTTTTTTGACCACCTCTGGCCTCCTGGTGCTGTGGATTTGCTGAGTGACTTCGTCATTTGCTGCCACAATGAGGTTACTTTGGCTCCTGTTGACCACTGGGGATGTGACTCTCTCTTGACTAACAGCCCCACAAAATGCTTTTGTCAAGGGCAAGTGGAAAAGCAGGGAAAGGGATGGAGATAAAAAGGTTCCCACACATGTGGTGTGTCCCTGCCCATGGGTACCATCCAACACCTGTTCATGCCAAGGAGCTGGGAGGGCTCTTGGATGATGGTGACACCAGGATGCAGCACCCATGGTGTCATTTCAGTCCATCCCTGTCCCCTCAGGACCCATCACAGATGCTAAGCTCCAGGTCTGGGTTGGTATTTGCTTTAAAAGCAAAACCCTGCACAAATGAAAACCTGCTTGGAGACTCTCAGGAGGTGAGAAAGCAGCTCCTGAACCTCCATCCAAGCCAGGGAAAACCTTTGCATCCAGCACCTGGGGCTGCTCCTCCTGCCAAAAGCAACCCTCAGCCACTGTCAGCAACTGCCCTGGTACTGCTGCTTCAGATCTGGAGTAAAAACTGCAGGAAAAAGGGAAATCAAGTACTAGGAAGGGAGAATTAAAATCACAGCTTCCCTTCTGTGCATCACAGCCCTGGACTGTCACAGGCAGAGCTCAGGCTGGCTGCCAAATGTAGAGTTCAGTTAGGGTTTTATAGAGAGATCAACAAAGACAATGACATTTTAATGGGTTTTAAAGCTATACACATAGGTATCTGCTGCTATTGTTATAGTTCTGCACCAGGCAGAGCTGCTCTGGCTCCCTGGTTCACACCTTGAGCCTGCAGCATCAGCCATGGACACAGAACCAGCCATGGACACAGGGCCAACCATCAGCACAGGACCAGCCCTCCCAGCCTTGCCTGAGCCCTGGTGCAAGACTCTCTCCAAGAGGACCATGGCAAGAGAAGGTGAGTGGCACAGAGAGAGGCTCAGTGCCCTGACAGTCTCTGGGGAGAAACCTCTTCTCTCTGATTCCTCCTCCATTAACCTCCTGAGATTCCCATGGAGCCCTGCTAGAGCAGATTCATGGCTCCTGCCTGTTATTTTTATGACCATTTTAATTAAACCCAATAAATTCCAGAGGGGCAGAGGGTCTTCCCATGGTGAAATATGCTTTGTTGAGTTTGCAGCCTCTGAGCAAATCAAACCACTGCTGTTGGCAGCTGGGGGTTGTAAATCCCCCCAGCTGCACCCCAGCTCATCAAGCAGATGAGCAAGATGAATTTCCCTCCTTGACAGCCTCAGCATCCCTCTCACCATCTTGGTTTGATTTAACTCCTCTTCTGCACAGGAGATGTTAGGAGGGGGTGGGAGAGGCAATGTGTTGACCCCTCCCCCTTACCCAGGGTGTGGAGGAAAAAATCCAACCTACAGCGATGGGAGGGAGAACTTCCTAAGATCAATGATCCCCACAGGACACCAGGGCTCAAACCAAGATGAAGCGGCACTGATTAAACCTCAGTCCTAGCTGGACACTGGCTGGCACCAGTGTGTTCAGTTCTGGGCTCCNTTACACATCCTGCTATTTTTAGGCTTTGCCTGCAGACCCCACGACAGGTTCTCATCCCCCAAGGCAGAAGGGGAAAGGAGCAGAGAGGAAAGGAGCTGAGGGAGCTCGACAGGAGCCTTTGCCCCCCTGTCCCATGTTCCTTCCTCACAGGAGGAGTTGTGCTTGCTGCCAAGAGCAAAGTCAGGCAAATCAAAGTCCCTCTTGGCAGGGTGCAGATGAGCAGTCAGGAGACTTCCCCAAGCAGTGTCTGGTTTTGACTGAGAATCACAGAATCACTGAATGGTTTAGGGTGGGAAGGGACCTTGCAAGGTCATCTAGTCCTGCAGTCACCAGGGACATCTGCAACTAGAGCAGGTTGCTCACAGCCCCAAACAACCTGACCCGGGATGGCTCCAGGGATGGGACATCTCCCACCTCTCTGGGCAGCCTGGGCCAGGCTCTCACCACCCTCAGTGGGAAACATTTATTCCTTCTCTCTAGTCTAAATCTCCTCTTTTAGTTTCAAACCCTCACCACTTGGCCTGTCCCAGCAGCTCCTGTTTCCATCTCTGATAGGCCCTTGAAGTACTGCAAGACTGCAGTAAGGTCTCCCTGGAGCTTTCTCTTCTCCAGGCTGAACAACCTGAACTCTCTCAGCCTTCACATCATTTTTTTGACCACCTCTGGCCTCCTGGTGCTGTGGATTTGCTGAGTGACTTCGTCATTTGCTGCCACAATGAGGTTACTTTGGCTCCTGTTGACCACTGGGGATGTGACTCTCTCTTGACTAACAGCCCCACAAAATGCTTTTGTCAAGGGCAAGTGGAAAAGCAGGGAAAGGGATGGAGATAAAAAGGTTCCCACACATGTGGTGTGTCCCTGCCCATGGGTACCATCCAACACCTGTTCATGCCAAGGAGCTGGGAGGGCTCTTGGATGATGGTGACACCAGGATGCAGCACCCATGGTGTCATTTCAGTCCATCCCTGTCCCCTCAGGACCCATCACAGATGCTAAGCTCCAGGTCTGGGTTGGTATTTGCTTTAAAAGCAAAACCCTGCACAAATGAAAACCTGCTTGGAGACTCTCAGGAGGTGAGAAAGCAGCTCCTGAACCTCCATCCAAGCCAGGGAAAACCTTTGCATCCAGCACCTGGGGCTGCTCCTCCTGCCAAAAGCAACCCTCAGCCACTGTCAGCAACTGCCCTGGTACTGCTGCTTCAGATCTGGAGTAAAAACTGCAGGAAAAAGGGAAATCAAGTACTAGGAAGGGAGAATTAAAATCACAGCTTCCCTTCTGTGCATCACAGCCCTGGACTGTCACAGGCAGAGCTCAGGCTGGCTGCCAAATGTAGAGTTCAGTTAGGGTTTTATAGAGAGATCAACAAAGACAATGACATTTTAATGGGTTTTAAAGCTATACACATAGGTATCTGCTGCTATTGTTATAGTTCTGCACCAGGCAGAGCTGCTCTGGCTCCCTGGTTCACACCTTGAGCCTGCAGCATCAGCCATGGACACAGAACCAGCCATGGACACAGGGCCAACCATCAGCACAGGACCAGCCCTCCCAGCCTTGCCTGAGCCCTGGTGCAAGACTCTCTCCAAGAGGACCATGGCAAGAGAAGGTGAGTGGCACAGAGAGAGGCTCAGTGCCCTGACAGTCTCTGGGGAGAAACCTCTTCTCTCTGATTCCTCCTCCATTAACCTCCTGAGATTCCCATGGAGCCCTGCTAGAGCAGATTCATGGCTCCTGCCTGTTATTTTTATGACCATTTTAATTAAACCCAATAAATTCCAGAGGGGCAGAGGGTCTTCCCATGGTGAAATATGCTTTGTTGAGTTTGCAGCCTCTGAGCAAATCAAACCACTGCTGTTGGCAGCTGGGGGTTGTAAATCCCCCCAGCTGCACCCCAGCTCATCAAGCAGATGAGCAAGATGAATTTCCCTCCTTGACAGCCTCAGCATCCCTCTCACCATCTTGGTTTGATTTAACTCCTCTTCTGCACAGGAGATGTTAGGAGGGGGTGGGAGAGGCAATGTGTTGACCCCTCCCCCTTACCCAGGGTGTGGAGGAGAAAATCCAACCTACAGCGACGGGAGGGAGAACTTCCTAAGATCCACAGGACACCAGGGCTCAAACCAAGATGAAGTGGCACTGATTAAACCTCAGTCCTAGCTGGACACTGGCTGGCACCAGTGTGTTCAGTTCTGGGCTCCCCAGGTCAAGAGAGACAAGGAACTACTGGAGAGAGTCCAGCAGAGCCCAGGAAGATGCTGAGGGCACTGCAGCATCTCTGGCAGGAGGAAAGGCTGAGAGCCCTGGGGCTGCTTAGCCTGGACAAGAGCAGCCCCACAGGGGAGCTAATCAATGCTCAGCAACAGCTTAAGGCTCAAGGGCAGCAAGAGACTGGGGCTAGACTGTGCTGAGAGGTGCCCAGGGACAGGCCAAGGGGCACTGGGCACCAACTGGAACCCAGGAGGTTCCAGCTGAGCAGGAGGAGAAACTTGTTTGTGTGAGGGTGCATAGCCCTGGCCCAGGCTGCCCAGAGAGGCTGTGGAGTTTCCTTGTGTGGAGAGATGGCCAAGGCAGCTGGAGGTGACCCTGGGCAAGCTGCTGTGGGTGCCCTTGCTGGAGCAGGGGGGTTGGACTGGATGATCCCCAGAGATCCCTTCCAGCCCTCACCATGCTGGATTCTGGGATTCTGTGACTTGCAGGAGCCAGCACTCCCCTTCACGGGCTCCTCAGGTGAGCTTCTCCCCTGCTTTGTGACCTTCCTGCCTCAGCTTCCCCAATTTTGGAAACTACCCCTGTGGCAGCAGCTCATCTTGGCAGGCAGAGCAGCAACAACAGGAACACAGGCAGATGAACAGCAAAGCCCTTTAAAGATTTTCCATTTGTTTTCTATATCTGCTGGGTTTATTTTTAACATTCCAGCTGAAAAAAAACCCCAAACCCAAACCAAAAAAGCCCAAGAATCCCAGAGCCAACCAACAGCTAAAGGCTGGAGTTGAGCTGAGAGGACGTGTTTGCTGGAACCTGCCAGGATGATTAGTCCTTTGCAGACAACCCCATGGAAAAGGGTCAGTGTGGGGTCTCTGGCCATGCTGGGAGCCATGTGAAGGGATGAGTTCTCTTCCAAATAGCTCCTCAGCCACACTAAAAGCTGTTTTGCTCTCCCTGACCTGACGTTTCCCTCCCGCCGGGAGCAACCAGCCAGCAGGACTGCGTCAGAGCTGGGCACAGCAGAGCCTCCCCACCTTGCTCTGGGCCTGGCAGGATGCTGTCACAACAGGAAGGTGTCCAAACCCCCATGTCCCTGAGGGGACACACGTGCAGGATGTAGCTAGGACCAAACCCTCTGCTCTGTCCTAGTGATGCTGCCTTGGCCAAACCATCACAGGCATCTGGGAGCCTCCAGGCAGAGAGGCTGGTGCATGGTGTGAGGATGCTAAGTGCAGGACCCAAGGCAGTTACAGCACGTTAAAGTCATCCCTGTGGCTCCCAGTTCTTGCCCATCCTCATCCCACCAACCCTTCAGGACAAAGCCAGGACCACTGAAACCCTCTCTCTGAGCTGGCAGAATCCCTCCATGCATCCTGGGTCAGTGGCTCAGGAGCTGTTTAGCATCTCAGCCACAGGATGAAGGAGAAACTCTTAATTCCCTCTGACGGGTTTTTATGAGGCTCTTGATGAACTATCTGGATGCTTCAGCACTGCAGGAGCTTTCTGCCAGCAGAGCACTGCACAGGCTGAAAACTCCATTTCCAGGGCTGGACCAACTGCTGGCCTGTCCTCCATCAGCTGTGTTCCCTGCTCCATCCTTCCTGAGCCTAAAGCACCCCCAAATTACAGCCTACCACCCTAACCATCCATGCATCCTCCCTGACCACACAGGGCAATGAGTGAATCCACCCCCAAAGCAAAGAGCTGATGGACACCCCAAAAATGGGTCCCCACAGCCCCTGCACCCACTGGTGATCCAGGAAAGAGAAAGCTCCTCTTTTGCAGACCCTGAAAAGGGGAAGATACGGAAAGGGGCTGCCCTAAGAAGGGTGAGGGTGGCCCTCAGCACCCCACAAGCCTCATCCCACCTCCCCCTCCCAAAACCTCTGCAGCATTCCTCCTAATCCCCAGCATCCCTCATAACCCTCCAGTATACCCCCTAAACCTCTGGCATCCCTCCTAGTCCTCCAGTATCCTCCCTAAACCTCCACTATCCCTTCTACACCCTCAGCATCCCTCCTAACCCCACAGCATTACTCCTTAAGTCCCTCTTCAGCATCTCCTCCAACCTCCTCATCCTGCAGCCCCCCTCAGGTCCCTCCCTGACTGCCCCACCACATCTGCCCCCCTGACAGTGGTAGGGACCTGGGGGTAGAAAAGCAGTCAGGAGTGGAAGGATGGGAGGAGGTAGGCAGGGATGGGGAGCAGGTAGGGAGGGGGGCAGGAAGGGACCTGGGGGGTGAGAAGAAAGGTAAGGATGGGAGTGGGGAGGAGGGGGTGTAGGTAGGGACCTAGAGGGTGGGAGGATAGGGTGGGAAGGGAGGTAGGGATGGGAATGGGGGGGAAGCAGGTAGGGGCCTGGGGGTAGGAAAGAGGGCGGCAGTGAAAGGAGGTGGGGGGCAGGCGGGGATGGGGGGACAGGTAAGGATGGGGGGCAAGTGAGCAGGCAGGGGAAGTCAGGGAGGTGCTGGCGGGCGGTGGGAGGCAGGCGGGGGGTGATCCGCCCCCAGCCCCACGTGGCTCCGGGGACTCGCCGCGTTTATAAGGAGGCTCCGGTTGGCGGTGCGGGTGCGGGAGTGTCTCGGCGGAGAGGAGCGGGACTCGAACCCGCGGGGCTCGGATGCGCCAGGTAGCCGCGGCGGGGCCAGGGCTGGCCACGGGCCATGGAGCTAGCCACGGGGCTGGCACCCACGGAGCTGCCCACGGGGCTGGCTACGGAGCTACCCACGGGGCTGGCCACCGAGCTGGCTAAGGAGCTAGGCACCGAGCTAGCCATCGCTGCCGGGACCACCTGGGGCAATGGCACGGCCTGGCCACCCCTAGCTGGCCACGGAGCCAACGAAACGGGAGCACAGCGAGCCCAGAACACCAGCTCCCTCCTGATCGCCATCGTGATCACGGCTCTGTACTCGGCCGTGTGCCTGGTGGGGCTGCTGGGCAACCTCCTGGTCATGTATGGCATCGTCAGGTGAGAGAGGGGGTCCCGGGGGCACCCACCGGGAGGATCCCCGGGGGTGGGAGAGTGTGTCAAGGGCGAGAGAGGGACTGGGGGGTAAGGGGGAGAGGAATGGGGGTGAGGGTGAGTGTGCTCCGGGGCTGAGGGTGTGGGTGCTCCAGGGGTGAGGGTGTGGATGCACCAGGGGTGAGGGTGTGGGTGCTCCAGGGGTGAGGGTGTGGGTGCTCCAGGGGAGAGAGTGCACAGCGTGCAAGATGGCAGCAGAAGTGAGTGTGCCCCAGCAATTGGTGTGCACGGTGTGTGAGACAGCACCAGAGGTGGATGTGCACCAGGAGTGACTGTGCCATGTGTGAGACAGCAGCAGGGGTGAGTGTGCACCATGTGTGAGCTGGCAGCAGAAGTGAGCGTGCTCCAGGACTGTGGGAGAAAGGAGCAGAGATGAGAGTGTCCCACGTGTGAGACAGCACCAGACGTGAGTGTGCACCAGGAGTGAGTATGTCCCATGTATGAGACAGCAGCAGAAGGGAGTGTGCACAAGGGGCAAGTGTGCACCAAGAGCAATTGTGCTGCAGGGCTGAGCGTGCACCAGGGGTGAGACGACAGCAGGAGTGGGTGTGCACCAGGAGTGAGCACCACGTGTGAGACAGCAGCTGAAGTAGGTGTGCACCGGGGCTGAGACAGCAGCAAGAGCCAGGGTGGGTGTGCAGCAGGCACTGGTGAGCAGGTTGCACCAAGGTGGGTGTACCTGCAGGTAGGGTGTGTGTCTGCCGGCTGCTGTGTGAGAGGAAAAAGCCCAGCCACGTGTGTCTGGAGCATCCCGGGGGGCACTGGGGAGTTGGTGTGGGGAAGAAATTGGGGAACACATCCCGAGCTGGGGGAAGAGAAGCCTCAGGGCTGGCATGCCACGGGCTGGGAGAGGCTCAAGCCTCTTGGGGTATTTATTGTTTATTGCCAACACCCAAATGGCACCATGAGGAGCTGCCCTCTTTGCGGGGAGGTTCCTGAGCCCCACCAAGCTGGGGGAGAGGGGCTGGGGGCCTCCCACTGATACCTCCCCACTCCATCACTGGAGATGCAAGAGAGGGTGACTGACCCATCCCTGCCCATTCCCAGCTTCTGCTGTGAGCTCCTGTTGGTGCCTCCCTGCAGCCTCCTGACTCCTGCTCTTCTCTAACAAAGAGCAAGAGACAGCATCCTTCAGCCACAGCTCACACCATGGCTGAGCTGTCACCCAGCCCCCTGACAAAAGCAGAGAGACCCATTCATGTCCTGGGGTGCCCCTGAACCCCACATTGACTCCATCCAGAGTAGCAGTGGGAAAGGAGGTGCTGGAGCAGGACCTTGGCTGGCAGAAGCACCTCTCCTGAGGCTTTCCTTGGGCAGGGAGGGGCTCTGCTGGGTCTCTGCACCTCAGGACAAGCACCAGGACCCCAGTGTCTCTGGTTTCAGCAGATGGAGCACAGGGAGACACTGCTGGACCCAGCCTGGGCGTGCAAAACTTCCTGCCCATAGGAACCCCTTTGTCTGTGTTGCTGGTTGATGCTGACATTGGCCAAGGCTGATGTTAATATGGGACAATGAAGCCAAGTCTCACAGAGCACAGCCCACTGGTGGCAGTGGGGGCTGACAGACCCCCTCCAGGCCCCCACACACCTCCATGACCCCCAGACCCCCTAGCAGAGAGGCAGGAGCTATGCTCATGGTCACAGTGTAGAGACTTTATCCCCTGCAGCCTGGCAGGTGGGAGCAGAAGTCTCACAGGGTGCCTTGGCTTCCCAACACCCCCTCCCACACCAGAGGGGGCTTGTCCTGGGGGAGCCCAGCATTCCTGGGATTAAGCCCACTTGCCACCACCCTAGAAATTGCTGTAACCCCGGCTGAGGGCAAAACCCAGTGGCCAAACCAGAGCTTATGGCTGGATTTAGGCAACACCTTCCACTCCCCACCCCCCCAAATGCCCCTTTTTAACCATTTCCATTCCCCAACACCATGGGGTTTGTTAGAGGAGCTTGGCACAGCCTGGCACTGCCTGCCCACGAAATACATGCAGTGACTCACCAGGGGGGGAAGGAAACCAGCCTGAAATGTGCCCAGGAGCTGTCTGGGCTGCTCATCACCCTTGCACCCAGCTTCCTGCAGTTTCAGGTAGCTCTGCTGTGGACACCTAACCTCTTGAGAGAGGGGGTGACATGATGGGGGAGTCACTTCCTGACCCTACCTGACTCTGGATGAGATTTTTCATCCACTGGAAGCAGCTTGAAAAGAATGAGCCCTAGCCTGGGAAGGCAAATGAAGGTAATTGTTGTAGTGTCATGGTGAGGGATGTGTTCTTGGGCTACCTCCAGCTGGTTCTGCTCTGTCAGAAGAGGGAAGGCATGTGAGAGAGAAAGCTTTCATCTACAAATGACATCACAGAATCATGAAGGTTGGAAGAGATCTCTAAAATCATCAAGTCCAACCATCAGCCTAGCATCACCATGCCACCAAACCATGTCCCTAAGCACCACATCTAGGTGGTTTCTAAACATGCTCACGTCCTCCCTGTTGAATTCCCTAAGTAACCTAACCTTCCCCATGCTTTAGGAAGCCACAGCCTCCACAGAGCCCACCACCATAGCTTCCTAGACCCCCCCACTCCCCTCCACCCCTTTTCCCACCCACCAGCTGATGCTGGAATTAAACCATCTCCCAGGGAGTGAATCCACTGCGACAGGAAGGGCTGTGGACACATGTGCCTTTACCCTCTACATGGCTGAGCCCACCTGGAGTCTCACAGGGGTTTGTGTGCAGAGTTCTTCCACTCTGGAAGAGTTTAGGTCAGGACTAGGTAGGCTCCACTGGGGAAACCTGGATCCATGCAGTGAAATGGGATCAGACCTTGCTGCTGGGGAGATGCTGCCCAGACAGGTGGGAGAGGTCCCATCCTGGGAACCATTCCAGGTCAGGTTGTCTGGGGCTCTGAGCAACCTGATCTAGTTATAGGAGTCCCAGCTTGCAGCAGAGAGGTTGGACTAGGTGACCTCTAAAGGTGCCTTCCAACTCTAACCTTTCTGGGCATTTGCCTTATGGCCCTGGGGACATCTCCCAGTGTCACCTCCCAGTGCAAGCATGGCTGGAGCACAGCTCACAGGGCACAGGGACTTCAGGGTCCCTGGGGATGCAGAGCTGAGGATGCTGCAGAGCCTGTGCGTGCCAGGGAGCAGCACACACAGGATCCTGCTCCACAGCCCCCAGCTGAGCTCCTGCTACCCCAGAGAGCTGAGCACAGCCCAAACCCAAAGCTTTCCTTGTCCAGGGCAGCCAAAGCCACCCATGCATCCAGGAGGAGCTCAGCCTCCTCAGCACCCTCCAACAGCTCTGCCATTTCCACCGTGGAGTCAGGACCTCTTAGAGACACCCTTGGAAGCAATCTGCATCTCCAGGCTCAGGCTTGTGTGTGCCCATGTCCCTGCAGAGCCCATCAACCCCCTGCCAGCTCCTGCACACACATCCCTTTGCTGGCCACAGGGTTTGCTCAGCCAGGCTCTTTGAGGCACTGGTTTTTAGCACCTCCAGGAGTTTTGCAAGTGGTTTGCTTTATTTTCTGAGGGGTTTGGAGAGCTGAGGGGTCCCTACCTGGGGGTTGGTGGCTGCTAGAATGCAGAGCTGCCCTTGTGCTCACTCCAGCCTCAGCTCTCCCTCCACACCTTCCAGATTGTTTCCTTCAAGTGTGTAAGTTCCCAATTAAAGCACTGGCTTAATTGCAATGGGTTGGGCAGCCTGGGGAGCTCCAGCAGCAGAAAGAGTTGGTTTGCTCTGCTGCAGGCCAGAAAAGCTCTTTCCTGGAGCAGCAGCTTTGTTTGTAGCTCAGGAGGGTCACCAGGATGGACTCTCCACCCCGTGCAGTGGCTTTGACTCTCTGCCCAGTCCTGGAGGGGGCTGAATCCTCCCCCAAAACCCCAGTTCCAGGGGTTAAATTGTCATCCCCATCATCCTATCATCCCAGGCATCTCCATCTTCCCAGACATCTCCATTGCAATCATCTCAGTCCCCTCCATCATCCCAGTCACCCTGATCATCTCCATGGCCCCAGTCATCCCCATCATCCCCATTATCCCAGTCGTCCCCATCATTTTCCTCATCCCCATCATCTCAGTCATCCTCATCATCCCAGTCATCTCTATCATGCCCATCACTGCTTTGCCCTCACCATCACAGCCCCATCCTGCCTGGGGAGGGGGCTACAGCCCTACTACCCCCCCCAGTCCAGCCCAACCTAGCCCAGCCCAACTTAGCCTAGCCCAGCCCAACCCAGCCCAGCCTTTTGGCAGGAGCTTGGGGAAGAGCTGACCCAGCATGGCTGAGCACATCTGGCAGAGCAGGGCATGAATAACTCTGGTTTCTTTCCACTTTTCTCAACAAGCAGAGCTCAGAGAAGTGTGAATCTCCCTGGTAGGACTATTTCATAATCTAGGGGAGGCAGAACCTGACAGAAACACAAATTCTCAGCTTTTTGGTTAACCTGGAATGAAACTGCTCTAAGAGATGCATTTGCAAAAGAGCTTGGAAAGATAACACTAAGGAGAAGTGAACAGGATTTCTGAAGGAAAAGACCTTTTTTTAATGTGGAAATTAGAATAAAACCCCTCAAATGTTTCCACCCTTCGGTAAGAGGCTGCCATCTGCAGCCAAGGCAAAGGTGACAGGAACACTGCTGGAGCTGAGAGCTGCTCTGAGCTGCTGTTGTCTCCAGAGACAAATGGGTTTCAGAGAATCACAGAATGGTTTGGCTAGAAGGGACCTTTCCAGGTCACCTAGNCAACTCTCACAGCCTGGCCTCACAGCAGAGAGCTTCCAGCCCTCAGATCATTGACGTGGCCTCCTCTGGCCCTGCTCCCCCAGGTCCATGTCTGTGCTGTGCTGAAGACTCCAGAGCTGGCCCCAGCACTGCAGGGGAGGTCTCCCCAGAGCAGAGGCAGAATCCCCTCCCTGCCCTGCTTGTCACACTCTTCTTCATGCACCTTAGGAGACCATTGGCCTTCTTGGCCACCAGGGCTCATTGCTGGCTCATAGTGAACTTCTTGTCCCCCAGCACTCCCAGGTCCTTCTCCTCAGAGCTGTTTTCCAGCAGGTCAAGCCCTAACCTGTCCTGGTCCATGAGGTTATTCCTCCTCAGATTCAGGACCCTCCACACTTACCCTTGTTGAACTTCCTGAGGTTCCTCTTGCCCAACTCTCAGCCTGTCCAGCTCCCACAGAATGGCAGCACAGCCTCAGGGGGTGTCAGCCACTCCTTCCAGCCCCTCTGACAGAAGGGATGAAGATCCACTTCAACCCAACCACACCATTCAAGCCATCACCTGGAGCAACACCTGCAAGGCTGGATGCTCCAAGGCCACACAGCCATCCCCACAGCCTCAGCACCCACAAGGAAGGGTTCTGACACCCAGAACTTGGTGTTGCTCTTACCAGGATGTGACAAGTACCAGAGTCAACAGCCAGTGGCTGCAGCCCTTACTGATTGCCCCCAGGGAAGTGTCCCCATGCCCCTGAGCCATGTGCTGTGGCCAAGCCCATCGTTGGCCAGGCTTCTCCAAAGGCTCTGGAGCTCGAGCCTGGCTAATTGGGCTCCTTCCAGACGGCTTCTTTCCGGGGGTAATCGATCCAATATCTGCAAGGAGAAGTTGAGAGGGAAGCAAGGTAGCTAATCACGATTTACTGGGTGGAAAATCAGATCAAGGAGATTTCAGGACATTGTGCAACTGCTTCAGAGAAATGGAGGAAATTGATTGAGCTGGAGAAGTGACCTCTGAAAAGGTCTTCATGGTTCCTTTGAATAAGGGCATGGGAACAAGTGTCACCTCCCTGCTCAGGTAAGGGGTAACCACTTCAGCAGGGGCCTAGCCATCCTCTGCAGGTGCTTACTAAGGTTCCAGCTCAGCACAACTGAGTGGAATCTCATGCTCAGGCACCAGGACTTCACCACACCCCAACCCCACACACCAACACAGTTCCTGGTCCATGTGGAGAGGTGCTGAGCACGTTGGTGATGTAGAAGGGGCACATCACATGTAGCTATGCCCATCAAAGGTGACAGCACCTTGTGAGCAGCCAGGGAGAGCCAAGCTGTTCCCCCTCCCATCCCGAGTGTACACACACAGCCTTGGCCAGGGGGGTGGGACTAGATGACTTTAAAGGTCTCTCCCAACCCAAACCACTCCATGATTCAAACCATTCCATGGTAATCTAGCCCTGGCCACCTGTAACAGTTCCTCTCTCTGCCACCCCAAGGTACACCAAGATGAAGACAGCTACCAACATCTACATCTTCAACCTGGCCCTGGCAGATGCACTGGCCACCAGCACGCTGCCCTTCCAGAGTGCCAAGTACCTGATGGAGACCTGGCCCTTTGGGGAGCTGCTCTGCAAAGTCGTGCTCTCCATTGACTACTACAACATGTTCACCAGCATCTTCACCCTCACCATGATGAGCGTGGACCGCTACGTGGCCGTGTGCCACCCCGTCAAGGCCCTGGACTTCCGCACGCCGGCCAAGGCCAAGGTCATCAATGTCTGCATCTGGGTGCTCTCCTCCCTCATTGGGGTGCCCATCATGATCATGGCAGTCACCAAGTCAAAAGGCAAGTGGCTTCTAGGGAAAGGTCTCCTCCTGTCCCATCTGCCCACCCCTAGCAAACCCAAGCCACCTGCTCATGAAGCAGGTTTGAGCCCAGCGATGGGCAACCCTCCATGGGACCAGAGGTGTGCTCTGCCATGAAGGAACCATTGCTCTCATACCACTCTCCTCCTTCCCCAGCTGCAGTCCAACCAGTTCTTCTTCCCAGCTCCTGGGGTACAAAGCAGGTTCCTAACCCCCACCCCAGTGGTATTGCAAAGTTCCAAGCTGGCCTAAACTGAGATCTGCAGCTCCTGATAAGAAAGCTCTGGGCATCTTAGGGAAGTGGATAGGTTTCTGTGGAAGGTGGCAAGGGGACATGTCTACCATGGAGGTTGGGAGGACACAGCATGGGGATGGCCCAGGAAGCTCTGCAGGGACCCTGGGTCACTGCACCCATGACATCTTCTCAGCACTCTATGGGCAAGTGAAGGGTGGGGAATCTCTGGAAAGAGTGGGCAGGTGACCATGTTAGAGGTTGACCTGACGGAAAGCTGTTCTACAGAGAAGGACTCGAGAGTGCTGGTGGAACAAAGAGTTCACCAGGTGCCCTTGTAGCCAAGAAGGCCAATGGGCTCCTGGGGAGCATTAAGAAAAGCGTGACCTGCAGGTCAATGGAGGTTCTCCTCCCCCTCCAGTCTGCCCTACTCAGAGCACATCTGGAGTCCTGGGCTCCCCAGTTCAAGAGAGACAAGGAACTACTGGAGAGAGTCCAGCAGAGCCCAGGAGGATGCTGAGGGCACTGCAGCATCTCTGGCAGGAGGAAAAGCTGAGAGCCCTGGGGCTGCTTAGCCTGGACAAGAGCAGCCCCCCAGGGGAGCTGATCAATGCTGAGCAACAGCTAAAGGCTCAAGGGGGGCAAGAGGCTGGGGCCAGACTGTGCTGAGAGGTGCCCAGGGACAGGCCAAGGGGCACTGGGCACAAAGTGGAAGCCAGGAGGTTCCAGCTGAGCAGGAGGAGAAACTTGTTTGGTGTGAGGTGCAGAGCCCTGGCCCAGGCTTTGTAGAGAGGCTGTGGAGTCTCCTTGTGTGGAGAGATTGCCAAGGCAGCTGGAGGTGACCCTGGGCAAGCTGCTGTGGGTGACCCTGCTGGAGCAGGGGGGTTGGACTGGATGATCCCCAGAGGTCTCTTCTAGCCCCCATCATTCTGTGATCTCCCTGTGTTTTTAACACGCCTGGGCGTGTCCAGCCCTGAGGGAGCGGAGAGCAGACACTGCTCCCAGCAGAGGCTAGGCTCTGACTGTCCTCTCTCCCCCAGATGGGATGGTCGTGTGCACTCTCCAGTTTCCTGACCCTCCCATCTACTGGGACACCGTGACCAAGATCTGCGTCTTCATCTTCGCCTTCCTGGTGCCCATCCTGGTGATCACCATCTGCTACGGGCTGATGATCCTTCGCCTGAAGAGCGTGCGCCTCCTCTCGGGCTCCAAGGAGAAAGACCGCAACCTGCGGCGGATCACACGCATGGTGCTGGTGGTGGTGGCAGCCTTCATCATCTGCTGGACGCCCATCCACATCTTCGTCATCGTCTGGACGCTGGTGGACATCGATAAGAAGAACCCTTACGTGGTGGCCAGCCTGCATTTCTGCATCGCCCTGGGCTACACCAACAGCAGCCTCAACCCTGTCCTTTATGCTTTCCTGGATGAGAACTTCAAGAGGTGTTTCCGAGAGTTCTGCCTGCCCTTCCGAGCTCGCCTGGAGCAGAACAGCTTCTCCCGGGGCAGGAACACCACGCGGGAACGTGTCTCCACCTGCACCCCTTCCGAAGCACGCAACAAGCCGGCATGACTAGACGTGGGCAGCCTCCGGCGGGGCTGCCAGGGCCATGGAGGGGATGACCAGCGCTCAGAAGTCACGCAGGTCACCACCACGGAGCTCTAGCAGAGCGCTGGCCTGGGTGCTGCTCGCTAACGCCGCTGGGTTCCTGTTTGGATGGACAATGAGTGACTGCAAAGACTTTCTTCATCCTGGAGAAGCAGGGATGGGGGAATCAGGACTTGCCAAACATGTAGGGAGAAGACCAACACAAAGAGACAACCTGGGCAGAGCTGCTCTGCTGCTGCTCCCCACCGTGGCTGGGGACAAGCAGCAGTCCCAAGCACCTGACAAGGGCTGTCACCCTCTGATATGTAGCCATTGACAAAGCCTGTGTGTCCTGGGACACCATGACTGCAGTGACCATGTGCTTCTCCTCCAAGATGGCACTACAGCCCATGGTAAGAGGGGAAGTGCTCCCCTGGCAGAAGGGGACTGTGTCAGGAGCTGATGCCACATCTTGGAGCCTCCTCACTCCATCCTCCTCTGAGCTGTGTCCAAAAATCCAGCCAGAGATGGGAAGAGAAAACCATGCTGCTTCAGAGACACTGGCAGCAAAGAGCTCCAGATCCATAGCAAAAATGATACTGGAGTCTTTCAGACCAAGACTGCCCTCAAAGGACAACCTTCTCCTGTTAATGTCATTGCTTAGAGATCTCTGGCTGCAGCCAGAGCAGCCCTGGCCATGGACACGATGCTGGGAATAGGGATACAGCCAGGGGATGCAACAGGACATGTCCCAAGCTCACCTCATGTCCACGTGCCTAATTCCCCTGGCCCAGCATCCATCAGGGTGATGGGAACCACTCCTGGCCCATCTGCCTCTGAAGACATTAAGCCTGAGAAGGAGCTCATTAAGGCAGCAATTTGTGAGGACTTGAGACGTTTCTCGCAGTGCTAAAGCAATTAGGATGGACTAAGAGGCAGCAGTGCCAGGGCTCTCCCTCCCCTGGCCAGGGGGTGAAGGATGAGCAACTTCCTTCCTTTAGCAGAGCCAAGGAAGAGAGGATGAGGCAGGTTTGGGGTTTTTTTGTATTAGCAGAAGATGGGAAAAATGCCACCAGTGGTTTTTGAGTCCCTGAGCAGGGAATGCAAGTGCTGAGAAAGGACTCACAGCATGTGAGAGCCAGAGCTCTGGGGATTTCATGCTCAGCACTCATGGAGCAGCCATCCCTATGGAGAGGTGGCCAAGCTCCAAGGCAGTGCATCCTGCAGGAGCCACCAGCCAGGGGCTTCTGCACATTATCTGCCACTAAACAATGGCTGATGAGACCTCCCAATGTCCTGCTCCCTGACTGCCCCCAACCAGCCCCAGGCAGAATCACAGAGTCATGAAGGTTGGAAAAGATCTCTAAGATCATCAAGTCCAACCATCAACCTAGCACCCCCATGCCACCAAACCATGTCCCTAAGCACCACAGCTAGATGGTTTTTGAACCCCCCCAGGGATGGTGACTCCACCCCTGCCCTAGGCAGCCTGGGCTAATACTCTTTCTGGAAAGAAGTTTTTCCTGCTATCCAACCTAAACCTCCCCTGGTGCAACCTGAGGCCATTTCCTCTTGTCCTCTCCCTGGTAACCCAGCAGAAGAGACCAACTCCCACCTGGCTCCAACCTCCTTTCATGGAGTTGTAGAGAGAGACAAGGTCTCCCCTGAGCCGCCTCTTCCTCACACTAAAACCCCAGCAGCATCCAGGAGCCATGACTTTTCCTTCCTCTCACCTTCCTACCCCCATGGCTGCAGCTAGGAGGTCCAACAGCCACAGGAGGAGGAGGAGGAGGCTGGGAGGCAGCAGTAATAGCATTTAGTGGACAAATTGATGCAGCTGGAGGAAGCAGGCGAGCTCCTGGGTCCACCTGGGGCTCGGGGTGGGGGGTGGCTGCAGACTGGCTTGTGTCTCTGGTTTTTCCAGTTGCATCAATTTACCCTAATAAAGGTCATTACCTCTCCTTCCCAGCCCTAACCTTCTCTGGAGCCTGTGGTGATTGCAGGCTCCCTGTTAGGAAGGCAGAGCCAAGAAGGAAGCCAAATCCAATTTCTCTTCCAAAGACACCAAACAGGGTGAAGTGACCTAATTTGTGTCTCCAGTCAATCACTGCCCAGTGATCCTCCCAGCCCCCAGCAAAAGCCTCTCACTCTGTGTTGCATCAGCCTAGACATCTCCAGCTCCTGCCCAGGGCTCTTCAGCATCTCTTTGATGGAGTCCTGAACCACCAGCTGAGCCACCCTTGGTCTCTTGCCACCCCTGCCACCACAAGCCCCTTGGGTGCTGGAGGACAAGCAGGATCAGCTCTGGGATAGGGGAAATCCCCCAAGGTCCCAGGAGGCTGAGCTTCAGCTCCATGAGAAGAGAGACTAAGGTGCTGAGAAGGTGTTGGAGACCACCCTTCAGTTTACCACCTCCACCTACCCTCGGAGCAAACCCCTCTGGAAGGTGTGGTGGGAAAGGCTCCTGGTTTGGAGCTGGTTCCTGGTGAGGTTGTGGCAGTAGTAGGATGTTCCAGCAGGGCTGGACTCCCCTGCAGGGGTGGGATGTCCCCTGCTGGGGACTAGGACACCCTGTGTTTCACTCCAGGCTTCAGAATGAAGCTGAACTGTGGCTTGCTATCTCAATTTGGGGGCTGCCCCCCAAAAAACATCATGAACCAAATGTCACTGATCTCTCTAACCTACCTTAGCCAGTGCCTCAGTGTCCCCTAGAAACACCAACCCCATGACCACAGCTGCTGAAGGCATGGAGGAGAGCAATGTTTCCAGCCACAGCAGTGGTGGCTGCCAAGAGGACAGTGAAGAAACTGGAGGACACAGGGTGAGGTGAACCCCATCACCCAGGGGTGGGACATCTCTGCCCCAGCACTGCCCTCTGAGGGACACACCATCGAGCTGGGGGGACTGAGCTGTGGCTGCTGGGATCTGGGGTTTAGCCTGGGACTCCATGGGCAACTCAACCACCCCCCAAAGCTCAGCCACCCCCCAAAGCTCAACTACTCCCCAAAGCTCAGCCACCCCCCAAAGCTCAGCCTAATATGAAAATGAGTAAATCTGGTTTTCTGGGCAGAGCTCAGAGCCCAGGACATGTTGAGGACTGAGGATTTTCTTAGCTTAGGTTTGGCTGAATAACACCATCACCATCACCACCACAGACTCTCCTGAGGAACACTGATGGAGCCACCACAGCAGAGCCCTTGTGATGACACAGACCTAGAGCATCACCCACCTGCCTGGTAGGCACCTGAGGGCTGATCCAGCTTCTCCCCAGCCAAAACCCAGCTCCACCAGCCCCTGGTTTGGGCTGAGAAACTGAGGTTGAACCCCTAGTCAGATGTCAAAAGGGACTCTCCATCTGTTTTGTAGCCACCCTTAAATTACTGGAAGGCAGTGAGAAGGTCTCCCCTGAGCCTCCTCTTCTCCAGGCTAACCAGCCCCAGTTCCCTCAGCTGCTCTTCACAAGGGACCCAGGGGATGAACATCCACTGGGAGCTTCTCCCTGCCCCTGCAGAGTTGTGCTGGGAGGGCACCCTCTGTCCTTCATACAAATGTGTGTATCTGTCTGTAGCTGTAGGAGATCCAAGTGACCAAGGTCACCATAGCTCCCCCCCTGCTCCAGCAGCCTCAGCTACTTGGTGTATGATGGAGCTCAAGCTCCTGCTGCATCTGCTGGGACTGGCTAGGACCTTGCCAAGTGCTTCAGCCAATATTTCCAGCTCCAGCCCTGGTGATTTTGGGCTTTCCATGGTATTTCTGTATAGGAACTGTGCTTCCTAATAAAGGAAATAAAACTCAGTAAGAGACAGCAAGCAGTTTCCAGCTCTCCTTTCACTCTCAGGCACTGAAAATCATGGGATGATTGAATTGCAGGCTGGGAGGGACCTCAAGGGTCATTTGGGCCAACCTTTCTTTGGCCAAAGCATGGTCTAGAGGAGCTGGCCCAGCCCTGGTCTGCCTGAAGTTTAAAGGAGTGCAGTGCTGAGCATTATTCCAGTGGCTGATTGTTCTTGGGAAAGCTTTTCTGTTTGTGGCCAACTGGAATCTCCCCAGGAAAAACTTTTCCCCATTACCCTTTGTCCTTTCCAGGGGCCAACATGAAGTCTCCATCCCCTCTGTAGCCACCCTTTCAATACTGGGAGACAGGGAGAAGGTCTCCCCTGAGTCTCCTCTTCTCCAGGCTAACCAAGCCCAGTTCCCTCAGCTGCTCCTCACAACACTTGTGCTCTAGACCCTTCCCCAGCTTCCTTGCCCTTCTCTGG
Source organism: Galbula dea (assembly GCA_013399015.1). Lineage (NCBI taxonomy): Eukaryota > Metazoa > Chordata > Aves > Piciformes > Galbulidae > Galbula > Galbula dea. Next base: position 3,046 of record VWZX01010945.1, on the reverse strand, counting down.
CCACACTCCAGCACCTCCATGTCCTGCTCAGCATTTTGAGGAGTGATGAGAGAGGAATCATCCCTAAATTCAGGTTTCAAAGCCTTTCCTGTACCTGGATGAGTTCTCCCTGAGCCTCTGCTCCCCACCAGCAGCGTTTGAGGCATCCTTGTGCTGCTGGTGGTCACAGCCCAGCAGCTCCAGCCCAGCCCAAAGTACAGCTGTAATATAAATGCAAATGAGGATTAGAGGCAATGCAGCAGAGAGGGCTGTGGGATCCTGGGCTCTGCTCCTGCTTACTGACTTTGGATTTTCAAGTCTTTATCCCCTCTGACATGTGGATTTGGGAAGCATTTCGTGAGCTCCCAGAGACAAGGAAGAGCCCAAAGAGGAAGGGGCGGAGGTGATAGGGTTGGAGTGATCTTAGCAGGGGCACTGCTGCTCCAGCACCACTCCCAGACCTCTCTCCATCATCCAGCACCCTGGGGAAGCAAAGCCAGGCACTGACTCCAGTCACTTCCCAGCCCAGTTCAGCCAAGAGCCAGCCCAGGGAGCGAGCAGCAACATGTGGCAGCAGCACTTGGGCCCTGCCATCACCCTCCAGCCTCCTCCCAGGGACCCTCTGCAGCCTAAGCACACATTTCCTGCTGCAGAAAAGCTTCTATTGTTTTGATTTTCATTAATCCACCAGCTAACGAGCCCTAACCGTAAGAGGCTTTATCCTCACAGCCGTGATTCATTTCCAAGGTGCCTGGTTCTTTGTCTGCAGGCAGCTTTGGGGCTGACTCTTGTCATCCCATTATCATGCATATGGAAATGAGTCAATTTGGGCTTTCTGGGCACTATCTCCCTCCCACCCTGCTCTACAGCAGCCTGGGCTGGATTCAGGCTCTCAGCCCTGAAGAGATGTTTCTTGACTTGCAATTCATCACCTTGGAAGTAAAAAACCACAAACACCTGACTGGGAATGATGACTAGGACCTGGGTGGGTTGGGTTGGGTTGTTTTTCTCCCTTCCTTTCATGGTTACAAATTCTGCTCCATTTGTGCTATTCTATTTCCTCCAGGAGGGAGGTTGGGGGGAACAGGCAGAGCCCAAGGACCAGCTAGGAGGTGGTTGGGGTCCCAAGGGAGCCCTGGGACTGCTGTTCTCCAGCTCCCCAAGGAGACTACTGAGTTGGCTGAGGACTTTTCTCTATTTTCAGCCTGTTCAAGGAGAGGTACCAGGACTTTAGCAGTTTTGGGGAGGGTGCAGTGAGCTCCACACATCCCTATTTCAACTCAGTTCTCAACCCTAAGTGACCCAACACAGCAGAGCAGACCATTACCAGTCCCAGTTACGCTGGGATGGACTGGCCAGGGTCCCAGCCTTCACAACAGGACTCAGGGAGGTGAGGCCACTCTGTGCAAGGACCAAACTCACTCCTTCCCTTGCAGACCCTTCATTAGAGACCTGCAGGACCTAGCACACTGCAGCAATCTGATTAATTAGCCAGTTCCCAAAGCCCAGGAAACACCACTTGGCCCCAGCAGCAGCCAACTCGGCAATAATTAAAGCTCATTTCCTTTTTGAGGCAGGAAAAGGAGGAAGAGAAATCAACTCAGAATCCCCCAAACCTTCTTGAGGGTGCAATTCCCTCCTGGCAGGTCCTGCACAGGGCAAGGGCTTTGGTTATTTTTTTTTTTACATCCAGAAAAAGCAACAGCTGAAAAAACAAGAAGAAAATAAGACAACAACTCCCTCATCCCAAATGCTTCTCTTCAGGAGACAATGGAGCCTCAAGCCACCAGAACTCATCCTTCATGGATGCTAAAAGTGCATTAAGAGTGTGGCCAGCAGGTCAAGGGAAGTTCTCCTTCTCCTCTACTCTGCCCTAGTCAGGCCACAGCTGGAGGCCTGGGTCCACTTCTGGGCTCCCCAGGTCAAGGAGAGAGTCCAGCAGAGGCTAGGAAGATGCTGAAGGCACTGGAGCATCTCTGGCAGGAGGAAAGGCTGAGAGCCCTGGGGCTGCTTAGCCTGGACAAGGGCAGCCCCACAGACGAGCTGATCAACGCTGAGCTGCTCAAGGCTGAAGGGGGGCAAGAGGCTGGGGCCAGACTCTGCTGAGTGGTGCCCAGGGACAGCCCAAGGGGCACTGGGCACCAACTGGAAGCCAGGAGGTTCCACCTGAACGGCAGGAGGAGAAACTTGTTTGTTGTGAGGGTGCAGAGCCCTGGCCCAGGCTGCCCAGAGAGGCTGTGGAGTCTCCTTGTGTGGAGAGATTGCCAAGGCAGCTGGAGGTGACCCTGGGCAAGCTGCTGTGGGTGCCCCTGCTGGAGCAGGGGGGTTGGGGTGGATGATCCCCAGAGGTTCCTTCCAACCCCCACCATGCTGGGATCTGGGGACTCTGGGATTCTATAAAAGCCCCAGCCCATGTTCCCATCTTTTGTTTGCAAATGAAAAGCATTTTATGCACTCCCAACAGCAGCAGCTGGGCACCAGCAGTGTGGGGTCAGAGCTGCCCCCCATGGACCCCAGCAGTGGCAAAGGGTCTGGCTGTGCCAACCATGGAAAACCTCCCCATGTCCCAAGAGCAGCCCTTGGCACAGCAGTGTCCCTCCTTGGCACAGCCAAGTGTCCCTCCGAAACTCCACCACAGGACCCAAATTCCTCCTCCTCACCCCCTCCAAAATGCCTCCAGCTCTCTCTGCCGGTGCAAAGCCTAGTTAATGAGATGTTTCCCATTCCTCAGTTAAGCTGTTTTCCTTCTCCCACCCTCTCCCCCTGTGTGGGGGCTCATCCTTCCCCCAATTTCCAGCAACTTCCCATTCAAGTGTCACTCTGGCTCCCAAGACAACAGCTGACTCACCAGCTCCGAGTATTTTAAACCCTATTGTTCTCCTCAGCCCTTTTTCCCCTCCTTTCTTGACAATTCCAGCTCCCTCCTCATGAGAGAATGTGTCTCCCCTCCCCTTCCCAGGATCAGCCCCTCGAGGGTGGGTGGAAGGGAAGAATCCCATCCCATCTGGGACCATCTGGGTTTTTGTCTTCCTCTGGAGGAGATGGAGAGGGAATTGCATCAGCTCCT
>VWZX01010944.1:0-44111 GCA_013399015.1 Galbula dea | reverse complement strand
AAATCTTCGTTCGCGAAGCCTAGCCATGATGACAGTGGAGACCAGACAGAGCAGCTCAGAGTGCCTACTGTGCAAGCAAAAATTGTTTGCCCTATTGAAAACCAGCAGTGGTTGACGTGGTAAAGGCTAAATACCATGAAGAACAGCAAATGGCTTTCAGTCTTTAGTACTGATAAACAAGTTTATTGTTTCTTTTGTTTATTTTTATAATTAAAACTAACCCATTCCTATTAAACCTAGATCTATGTCAATCAGTTGCTATACGTAAAGGAGGAAACTATGTCATTTTAGACCCATAGGAAAAAAAGACGAAAGAGTATTTAATCCATTTGGCTTTGAAAAGAAGTTGTTCATTGGACAGGAAAATTATTGAGCAAGCATAAGGAGCATATGTAAGTATTGTTTGTGATTTTCCTCTGAGGCAAAGAAAAAGAAGAGATTTTGAAATTATTTGTTACACTAGAGTTTTATTTGGAATTGCTGAAAACAAAGTGCTAAGTAAGTGCTGGAGAGACAGGCCTCCTTTCATCTAGGTACAGAATAGACCTGAAAAGCAGCACTTCATGCTTGCTGTCAGCTGTATAAGGACAATAAACCTCATCTGCAGGCAGGCTGAACTGAAAAAGCTGAAAGCCACAGTCTTTGGTTTGCCACAACCCAAGGCTGAAGATCCAAAAGTAACACAGCATCCACAGCAAATAAGAGTGATGGTTAGATGCCTGTGCCTTTCTGAAGGAAATACATTACTGCAGTGCTTAAGAGCTAAGCAAGAAAAAAATTATTTTTATAATCTTAATCTATCTGCTGTAGTCCAGTTACAAAATTTAGTAGGCACCAAATTTGTATAGCCCTGTAGATAGCTTTGGAAAGACACAAGATGCATTTGAGGGGTATAAAGCTAGATGAATTTACCACCTGAAGATCAGTATTGCTGTTCAGCAAAACCACTTATTTTTAATCAACCCTTGGATATTCTTGTACCAGTGTCTGTCCTGGCTTCCCCATTTCTTGAAAGATTCCTGGAGACTTTCTCTGCCCTTGCCCCTCTGCTCCTGAGTTCTGCTCCTGAACATACAAGTGAATATATGTAGACAGACATGTTCCTTTTCCAAATACTCTTCAATTATATTTATTTTTTTCTAGTCACCTTAATAGACTACAAAATACCTCTTTTCCCCACCTCAACCAGGGGAATTCCCTGGTTTTCTGTGTGACACCCTAAATGACATAGTCATATGATCTGTCTTTTGTCCACCAAAGTCTGTTCTTGCTGGGGATACTGGCTTGGGGAGAGATTTCCATCTCTTCGTACACGAGCTGCCACATGAGTTGGTGATCATTTCTCCTTTGAATTTGTGTCCTCTTTTAATGTGAAAATCACAGAAGACAAATGATACTCAGAACGGTAAAGGAGGCTGCAAATTGCAGCAGCTGTACGCCATAGAGATCCTAATAGGAAATAGAAATCATAGAAATAAACATCATCTCACCAATGCTATAGTACAACAATCGGAAGACATTTAGTTTGGGATACATTAGCAGAATGTGAATAGCACAGTTACAGCAGTGTCATGCACACGGTTCCTGGCTCAGCTATGTTATGAAAATACTGTCATGCTTGTGAAGCCCCTGTGAGGTGTTAGTTAATTCCTTAGTGCAAAGGAAGAACTAACTGATCTTCAGAAATATTTGCTAGGATCATCCTCCACACAAAAACATGCTAGAGGAGGCAAGTTATTTTCCAGTTTATACATCAGGAACTACAAATCAAAGACAAAACCAATGAGCCTAACTGAGGCCAGAATATAAAATATAGATTTCAGGGAAATTGAATCTTGAAGTTTTAAAACCCCAGGAAATTCTGAATTCTGGGAAAGTTCCTTTTCAGTTCTTAGATGTGGGGATTTCACAGCAATGACAAGAAATTGCCAGTCCTGTTACTTACGTGTAGAGTTCCTTCTAGGTAGGATGGGTGCTTTTGGACTGAGCTCGCATCCACCACTTTCATATTAAAACCGGGGAATTTTCCTGAATTACCACCAGTATTCTATGTATATTCATAGGTAACTCCCATAAAGTCACTGCTTACTTTTAAATCACATACTATGTTCAAGATTGTAATCAGAGCCTCATATTCCTGCCATTCCTGTCTCACAGGTCATAAGGAAGGTCTTTCATTCCCCCTGTACAGTAGCTTCTGTGTAATGAGTCTTATGTTTCCTTACCACTTACAAACTTCATTTCAAAGCCTACAGGAACCCTTTAATACACAGTTTGTTTTCCATAACATTATAGAACATTTCAACTTTTATTTTTCATCTGGAGAGTATTTTCAATAGGTTCGTTTGTAATTTTGTTTTCAGTTTACATGTATCAAGGCATCATGACACATTTCTACATTTCTCAGCAAGTATTTTAATGGAAATAAACATGATAACCTACAAATGAAAGTCCTTGGAAAAAAAAAAAAAAGACAACAAAAGACAACTGTGCCATAGATGAAAAATTTCTTGGGAGGGAATTCTTTCTGCAGCCTGCCATCTCCCTTAATAGTCTTTGGGCAACCTCCCTCAACCCGACTGCTAGGCTTGTCTCTCTAATGCTTCAACAATAACCCTAGGTGTGGACTGGGCTTTACCAAAGGACCTCCAGCTCTGACCAAGATGAAAAACCCAAACTTTCCCTCTGCAGGCCCTTCACACTCCCACAACTATACTCTTGGGCTTTGCTTGTCTGCTAACCCTAACTGTAAACCCATCTCAAAGACTGATCAGACTTCTCAGGGGAGAATTCTTTTGGTTGCCCAAGCCTTCTTTTGGCAGCTCCTTTTGCCACATTTCTTAGCTGGATTTGTGGCCTTTGGCATTCTCCTAACCCTAAAAGTAGCCAAAGCTTTAAAACCAGATAATTCTTGTCCTGGTCAAAACAAAAAATTCTTAGGATGCTTAATTTCTGTTGCCTAAACCTTCTGTGGCTAGCCCTTTGCAGTCCTTCTCCAACTGGATCCCTAGGGTGTATCTTCCTCCCAACCACCACACCCCAATCCTAAAGCTAGACATTCACTAAGCCTTAGAACAAGATCCCAAGCCACAAAAAACCACATGAATTTGTTTAATAGCCTAATTGCTATTGTCTTTCTGTGGCAGATCTAGGCATTTTCTCTCTCTTAACTTCAATCCTAACCATAACCATAACCCAGACAATAGCTAAGCTACAAATTCTCCCCTGAGAATGGTCTTCAGCTGGGCTAGTCTTGGAATTTCTGCTGGATTAGTGAGTTGAACTGGCTCACATGGGGTGAAACAAGATGAAGCTGAGGAGCAGGGAGAGAGGTTTGGTGTTGCACCCTTGGTAGCAAAGAGGAAAGAGAGAGAAGCACAGAGAGAACGGCAGCATGAAGGAGCAGACACTTTAGGATGCAGCAGACAATTTCACTGACCTCATCCAACTGCACATTAGGTGATTTGTGCCAGTTCAAGAACAGTCCTTCCAGATCCAAATGCCCCCTGCTTATGCCTCTGTCACTTCTGGGCCACTGCAGTCTCTTAACCAAACAAAAGGGGAGAGTTGTTTTCTACAGGTTAGAGTGAGATGGCATAGTGCAAGGCTGGAGTAAAAGCAGCATGTCCCATGAGGGAGGACAGCATAGTGAAGCTCAAGGTGCAGGACAATGGCTGGTTTTGGTCAGCTCAGCACAGTGGTTGTGAAGTCAGAGATCCAGACCCAGGGACTCCAGCAGCAGTCTACCTGCTACTCACATCATTTCTCAGCCTGCAATCTGTCAGCTGAAGGGATTGGCAATTGCTAGGTAGTTTTGAACTCCTCTAGCAGAGCCGAGCTCTTCTTGGGCTACACAATGACTTTGGAAGCTTCCACCTGATAAAAGACTTCAGAGCCTCAGCCAGAAACAGTTATAACTAGGGCTGAAAAGAAGATGAGTAGAAAATATGATTTCTATCTCCTGAAAAACTCATGTTGAGGAAAAAGGCTCATCTAGACAAGACACAAAAATAAAACCAAAATTATGTCATGGGGAGAGAATTCTGGAAGAAAAATCTGTTTAGGAATAAGAGACCTTCGCTTTGCTGAGAAGGGTATTTGCACATATTCTTTCCCCTTCTTGACAATGTCTTTTCAGACCAGCCACAAGGATCTATCTGTCAGTCATCTCCATTTCCCTGGAGGAAAATAGGATTTCCTTTTTCCCTTTGGAAAACTCCCACTTTCAACTTTGCAGAGAGGACACTTTCTGCTAAAGGACCTCTGCCAGGGTGAGGGCTATGCATCTCAGACCTTGGAGAGGCTGCCCTGGTGCATGGCTGTCTCTGGCCATGCTGGTGCCACTCAGTACCCCTGGCCCAAGATCAGGCTCCTTGCTGCAGGGAATGATTCTATAGGGGAAAAAGGAGAGAAGAGGTGGATGAAGTGAAGGAGGAATAAGAAAGCATGCCTGCTTAAGCCTTAACCTGGCACATAGTTGCACCCACAGGACTAGAAACTGTTCTTTGGTCCAACAGTACAGACCTAGACAAAAAGTAATAATGACTTTGATGGTGAGGCACTTTAATAGATTTGCTGCCTCCTCTGCCTCTCTCCATAGCTCTCACAGCCTGATGACAACAGCCTTGACCTGTTCTCATTTGAATTAGTTTACAAGGAGCAATGATATTTGGACAGTATTTATATACTCTTGTAGAGTATCTCAGCAGCTGGTAATAAGGGGCCACAACATGTGATCAGTGAACCCACAATAAATACTCCCTTGGACAACTGTTAAAAAATTCTGGTTTATGGCATTTTGGAAGCAACTTTATCTAATAAGATAAACTTTAAAGGTGACTTAAATAGCCAACAGTTCTCTGGAACATCTGGGCTTGCAGTCATTTATCATATAAACTACGAACAGGGACAAATGAACAAAAAGTCCTTCTGTTTTCCTTTTCCTTTATATATAGCTTTTTCCACTGGAAGAATACACTGCAGGCCTTTAATCACTTCTGCTATATCACAGAGTGTCAGCTTTATTTAGTAAAGCAATACATATCTCTGCAACCAGACTATGCGAACACATTTACATCTGATTTTTCTGTTTAGCTAGATTGTTTTTTCTTTCAGTCCTGAGGGTTTCTTGATGAGTATAGATTTTTTTTATTTGGAGGCTAATACTGATTTTTTTTTGGGTAGTGACCAGCTAGCTTTGCTGGAATGCATTTTTAAACTTACCTCTTTTTATAGAAATTATTGTTTGTTTGTAAACAGCATCTTATGCTTTCCACATGCACCAGTGACATGCTGGGACCTACATAGTTACCCATCCTACTCACAAGTCAGTTGGGACTGCCTCACTCTCTCCAAAAGTGAGCTGAAATGCCACCAACTTGTGATGGTTTGTACCTGGCTCCCTGCCAAATGCCCAAACTCACAGTGAAAATCCTTTTCCCCTCCCTTTCCCTCTCAGAGTTTTAAGGAAAAAAACTACGAGAGAAACTAAAGAGCCCGAAACAACCCGAACTACATCAAAAGTATTTATATTTACATATAGAGCAGTTATATACAATTAAAATACTATGCACATAGTAGAGGAAACCCCCCAAGGGAAAGGGAAAAGGGAAGGAAAAAGGGGAAAAAGGGGAAAAAAGGGAAAAGGGAAACTAAAACAGGTATGTGCACTTGAAACCCAGGATAGAACTAATAAAACCAGAATCTTACAACACTCCTTAAGATAGCAGAGTCGCACTGACTGACACCAACAACAGCTGCCTCTCAAGGCCTACAAGGCCTGCAAGGCTTGACTCCTCCACACGGGTGAGACCGATAGAAGAGAACCTGTGTCCTCGGATCCACTGGAAGGGAAAAGAGAGCGAGGGCCTCTCCCTCTCTGTATTTATACCCCCAGTTACATAAAACCGTGTGGAATACTGGGTAAACATAATCACTTCATAGAATCATAGAATCATAGAATGGCTCAGGTTGGAAGGGACCCTAAAGATCATTTAGCTCCAACCCCCCTGCCATGGGCAGGGATGCCAATCATTAGACCAGGTCGCCCAGGCCCACATCCAGCCTGGCCTTGAACACTGCCAAGGATGGGGCATCCACAACCTCTCTGGGCAACCTGTTCCAGTGCCTAACCACCCTCCTGGTAAAGAAATTCCTCAGAATCTCCAACCTGAATTTCCCCTCTTGCAGCTTGTAACCATTTCCCCTTGTCTTACCACAGTTTGAGAACCTAAAAAGTCTCTCCCCTTCTATCCTGTAGTCCCCCTTTAGGTACTGGAAGGCAGCTATGAGATCCCCTCGAAGCCTTCTCCTTTTAAGGCTGAACAACCCCAACTGTTTCAGCCTTTCCTCGTAGGGGAGGTCCTCCAGTCCTCTAATCATCTTTGTGGCCCTCCTCTGGACTCGCTCCAACAGGTCCACATCTTTTTTATGCTGAGGAGCCTAGAACTGGACTCAGTACTCCAGGTGGGGTCTCACAAGGGCAGAGTAGATTGGCAGGATTACCTTCCTAGACCTGCTGGTCACACCTCTCCTGATGCAGCCCAGGATGCAGTTGGCTTTCTGGGCTGCAAATATACATTGCTGGCTCATATCCAGCTTTCCATCTATTAGGACCCCCAAGTCCTTCTGTGCACGGCTGCTTTCAATGAGTTCCTCACCCTGGTTACAAACTGGTTACCAGGAAAAGCCTGGGTCAAACCATTACACAACTAACCAAACCCTTTTTAGTGACCTGGGAATTTATTGCATCTCTGCACACTGTGGACCCCTTGTCCATTTCAGACAAAAAGCTGTTGATTTAAACAATTCAGCTTCTTACTGAGAAACTCTAGTAATTCTGCGACAGGTACATGGTGAGCAGGAACACACAAGCCATGCAAACTCGGTACTCATATTCAGTTTGTTTTTCCTTACACCCCTTGGGGCAACCTAGGTGTTGACTCACTATGTAAGACCCATGTTTTGATCACCTCTACTATATGAAGCTGCTGAATCCCAAGCTCTCCCTTTCCCTCACTTCCCTCTGGAGTTTCTAAAGTGAAAGTTGTAACTGATAATATTCAGGTTTGATCCTTAGCCATAGCCAGTAGCACATGTAACTATGTTTGGCACCTAGAATTATCATCTGCTTGACCATTGTTTAGCTTTTGACGTCATATCCAAAGATGCCTTATCTCCTTGCCGTTGTTTCACTTCCTCCTCTACAGGGCTTGCAGTTCCTTTTGATTCAAGTCCATGTGAGCAGATGGACTACAGCCCCAAAGTGAAGTGAGGCATGCAATGCAACTCACCCAACCAAACAGTTTAAGTTCCATATTCAGTCAGCAAAGACAGCAAGATACCTCTGGAGGACAGCAGAAACATATCTGGTCCATCTTATTCAGGCACATCTACAGGGCAGAGTAGTTTACTAACCCATACTGGGTCAGACTGGTAAGAAAGTGGCAAGAGCCTCTATCTAGTCCACTTCTGGAGCAGGGCACTGAGAAGTACAGAGAAGAAAGTGACACTTACTCCTCACCAGGTAAGGCAGTGTGAGTGCAGTCACTCAGGAAGCAGGAGGCCTCTACACTAGCTTCTGTTCTGCTTGCACACCACCTCCCAGGCCCAATGCCAATGCTTTAGTGTGAGGCTGTTGCATGAACACCATATAAAGGCATTTATTTTACACTCCTGTGTAAAGAGATTTTCATTTCTTCTTTACAAAATGAAACCATGAAACCAGACACATAGGAGCCCCTGCCAGCTGGAAAAGACACAAAAATGATCTTAGTTTTATGCTTGGTTTTATGCTTCAGGCTGAGATAGATAACATTGCACCTTAAGAGAAGACCAGATAAACCCTTTAATCTCAGATTTCCTTTCTAAGTGTTAAAAACTTAGATAAGGCTGTTACACAAAAACAAATGGATTCCCAGGACTTCCTATGGTATGGTTTGCTGACTGTACCTCATCTCCTTCAGGCTTCCTCTAGGATCTTGGGAAGACTTTGTGTGTCCATCTACACTTACACCTGGATCACAACATAGACAGGAAGATTGACTGCCATCTTTGCAGCATGCACTTCACAGAACGTATGGGCAGGCACAATGAAGAGCCAAGGGAAAGAGGCAAGCACTCTAACAGCATTAGGTGCCTACAGGGGTAGGCAGTCCACTGAAGCAGGCAGGCTGGATTACTGTGTAGACCTTGGCTGAGCTGCAGGTCACTATGAATACAGAATTGAGGCAGACAGGATCACACCTATATAATCCATAAAACATTGCAGATATTTCCTTTGTGTTTGGCAACAAACAACAGTTATTGTCTCAAAGTATGGGAATGGGCTGCTATTACCAATACTAAATATTTTCAGCTGGGTTTCTGAGGGGCAGAAAAAGGATTCTCATAAGCTGTTCTGTTTCTAGTGAACTCTCTGAGGCTGTCAGCCTGTGGTTTCCAGGCGGCTGCTGCTGCTTATCCTTTGGTGGTATTTTTTAATCCAGCTATTTAAAATGTTCATGTGCACTTATTTTGTGCAGGCTCCTTAGATTTCTCTGAAGAACACAAGTAAAAGGCAAGAAACTGTGATTTCTAGCAGCTTATATCTCTGCTAAACTTCTTTGGAATTGCATGGGAGCAAGAAAAGACACATCTCTAGCTCAAGGCCCTTTCCCTTCTGAACTTCAAAGCCTGTCAAAAACAACAAAAGCATTAAGACTTTTTTAAACGAAAAGTTGAGTGAATGCTCTATAATTGAGAGTATAATGCAATATGTATGTATATAGTACTGCATACCCACACAGGTTATCAGAATCTACTGTAATGCTTCAGATTTCTAAACTTTATCAAGTGAATTTGATGAACGTTTATCAGGAAAACAATGCATTATTAGCTGGTCAGTTATCTTTTAACAGACAAATAGACTCCAAGAAAAGTCAGAGATCACTACAATAGTGCAAGCAGAACTAAAAATAAACCATTAGGTCACAAACACAAAGATGCTGAGAGTCAATTGCCTGAGGCAGGTGGCAGGATGCAGAACACCAACCACTATACATGAAACACAGTAATAGCTGCAGAGAAGCTGTCCAATAAAATAGACCGGTGGCTCAGGGCCTAGAAGATTCAATCTGACACCATTCCAGGGATATCAGCATATGACTTCAAACACTGCATTAAGAGATAGAAAGCTTAATAGCTGCTTTCTGGTTTAGTACAATGCCTAGTGATAATATTCCTGAATTTAGACCTCATAAAATATCTGTCGCCTCCAGCAGCAATATCTCAGTACTTTACTGAGATCAAATCCTTTAGTGAAGTGTGTCAAATAGGTCAGAGGCAGATAACAGTACATGAGAAGGAGCATTGCCTCCATAAAAGCATTTACAAGAAAAAATATGCAGAAGGCCAGAGGAGACATATGGGAACACAGACATTCATGAATTTCACAGACATTTTTGAGCCTACGAGTTCTCCAGTCATATATTCCATAGAGTCCTTTCAGAAATGAAAGTGAAAACCAAATTGGCAAACACAGACAGATGAGAAAAGTCCAATAAACCTCCCAGGAATGTAGGAAAAAATAGATTCCTACTGGTTTGGATCTACTACCTTGGCTTGGTGAAACTGTCAGACAGGAAAGAGGGGCTCTCTGGTCAGCTCCTTGAAAGTGGGTTTTTGCTCATAGTTCAGCATGTAAACTGATTTCATTTCCAGAACTTTTTTCCTTCAGGTGACAGTATGCAGTATATAGTAGCAAACAAGCAATTCAAGTAACAATACTCCTTTAACTTGGAGACCAAACCTTTATCTGAAGAAAAGTTGAGACTATTAACCTTTGGAGCCTGAGTACCAGCTAGAAAGTATTTTTTCTGATTTATTTTGCTTTACTGCCCATTTTTGCATGAAAATTACTTAGGAGTTGAATATTTACAACAGTAATGGCCTTCAAAGTTCAGTCCTTAAAGACATTAAGTTATGAAAAATAGTTACCCTGAAAAATGAGAACAATGAACCTCACTTATTCATGCTTTATGTCCTGTCTAATAATTCAGTGCTAAACCTCACCCAGCTGTGTTTGACTGAGTTCAAATGCAATAAAAGACTAATAATAAATACTGAATTGCTATAGGAGGATCCTAGCTGATGGCCTTCTTGCATGAATAAACTGAAATCTACATTTTGCACTAAGTTGTAGAATTTGAAAGTAGAAGGTTGTGAGGTCTGTGATTAGTTTGTTACAATTCAACAGTTTTCTATATTTTTAAACAAGACGCCACAAAACAAGGTCACAAAGGACATTCCTCATTGTTCATTAACACTATTTCCTTTTACATGGTACTGCAGGGTGGAGTACAATTGTTTTCTGCAAATCAACTGAGAAAGCTATTGGAATACAATAAAATTCAAATGTGTATTCTTATCAGATCCTTCCCTAAGAGCTAAATATTTGCATTGTAACTGCATTGTGCCATACAATTCTAAGAACAAAATTCTGCTCCTCAATATTCACTATGGATCTTGGCTCCAAGTAGTCTGTTCTTCTGCCATGCTTGTATGGTATTCAATAGTGAAACTAGGATAAGTTACCACTTTTTTGTTACTCCTTAAACTACATATGATGTCAGCTCACCACGAGGTTAGCTGAGAATGCTAGGTTTAGGGGTGTGCTAGGTTTGTAGTTTTGCTTTCCCAGAATAGGCCACAACAGTAAACAGTGGGACTAGCCTTAGGCCAAAGCAAAACAGGAGGTTGCTTAGAGTAACAGACTTCCTACTTTTGCCTCTCCAGCCAGAAGAGTGACTGGGCACAGGAGCTGGAATAGCCAGCTTCTGACTCCCACCTGCACTCTCCAACATACTGCTCCGGAGGAACTGGCAGAAGCAGTAACCACTTACACTAGACCACTGATTTCTTTTTCTTCCCTGCACACATACCAGAACGAGACTCCTTGTAATGGTTTGACCCAGGCTTTTCCTGGTAACCAGTTTGTAACCAGGGAAGTGATCATGTTTACCCAGTATTCCACACGATTTTACGTAACTGAGGGTATAAATACAGAGGGGGAGAGGCCCTCGTTCTCTTTTGCCTTCCGGTGGATCCGAGGACGCAGGTTCTCTGCTATCAGTCTCACCCATGTGGAGGAGTCAAGCCTTGCAGGCCTTGTAGGCCTTGAGAGGCAGCCTTTGCTGGTGTCGGTCAGTGCAACTCTGCTATCTTAAGGAGAGTAGTAAGATACTGTTTTTATTAGTTCTATCCTGGGTTTTGAGTGTACATACCTGTTTTAGTTTCCCTTTTCCCTTTTTTCCCCTTTTTCCCCTTTTTCCTTCCCTTTTCCCTTTCCCTTGGGGGGTTTCCTCTACTATGTGCATAGTATTTTAATTGTATATAACTGCTATATACGTAAATATAAATACTTTTGATGTAGTTCGGGTTGTTTCGGGCTCTTTAGTTTCTCTCGTAGTTTTTTTCCTTAAAACTCTGAGAGGGAAAGGGAGGGGAAAAGGATTTTCACTGTGAGTTTGGGCATTTGGCAGGGAGCCAGGTCTAAACCATCACACTCTAGAAAACTTGTAGATCCTTTCTAGACATTTTCACATCTCTTATTTTGCTGTACCTATCCCGTCTCCTCTAAACAAGCTCCCTTGACCTCTTCTGATTTTCCCAGCCTTTACTCCACTAACTTCTCTCTTGGCCTAACTGATCACCCAAGATGTAACAAGAAGGAGAGGGCAAAATTCATTCTAAGCTACTAATAAAATTTAAGATAGCTTTGGCTAGACTGATCCCAGGTGATATGGTCTGTAAATACAACCTGGACATTTTGTACCCCAACAATCACATGAATTCTGTGGAAAGGAATGCACAGATGTTTCTAAATGTGACTAAACTTAAACCTCCTTTTTTCTCTTTCTTTTTTTTTTTTTTTTAACTAAATCTATTTAATTATCATGCTATTAATTACAGAGCTGGCTCAACATATATTTCCCAAGTTGCCACACTGTGACTTATGGCAGCACAGAAAAAGCAGTTAGTGCATTATGACAGTACTCGTTATGAGATGTGTGGGCCAGGGCAGGTGACCTCAGTGAGGCAAGGAGGGATATGTGATTTATCTGAAAGAATGAATTGGAAATAATGATATGGGTTCATGAAATTTCCAGGAAACCAATTTAATCCTTTTCTAAATTATTTTTATGAAAAGCTTAGTGACAGAAAGTTTTTAAACATTATTCTGTTCTTTTGTCTATTTCTACAGTTTATTGTTTAGTAGTTTGTCTTGTTTCATTGCACATATCTTAAGCAATGAAGTTGCTACCACTTCCCTCCGAGAAATATTCTATAATTTACCGTTCTCACTTGTCAAGAAATTTTCTTACACCAGCTTGTATGTTTCCTGTACTTATTTCTTCCAGTTGTGTTAGCACTATTCTCATCTACTACTTTTAACAAGAACAGGAATTAGTTGTGTTGTTACTATTCTCATACTATTCCAGCAGCTACAGGACGCCTCTTTGTAGAAGGTGCTATGTAACACAGGTTTCTGCTCCACAGCAATAAAGCTCCAAGCATTTCTCTCAGAAGTGAATTAACATTTTGGTAACCTCATAAGAATGCATTTCACATGAAACTTCTCTGGTTTTCAGTGACATAGAAACACAGTCAATGTTTATACTTTTAAGTGCAAAAGTAGTGTTATCTTTTATTTTTAAGCCATTTGTGCATTTGGGCTTCAATATTCCAGAAAGCTGTTGGAGATAGCTCTTCTGGATGTGCTCTGTTTATCTGCAAAGCAAAGACATCCAGTGTCAGTTTATTCCTCCATATGATGTCCTGGTACTTTTTCTTCATAGTAAAATAGGGTTTCACTTTTTGGGTCAGGAATGAAGACCAGCTTCCCAGTCTGATTATTCCTTGGACTATATGGTAAGTTTATCACTTTACATAAAGTGTGGAAACCCAACTAAGAAAATCAGTGTCTACCAAGCCACAACATAGATACAAGAGGTAAGGTCAACCATTGCAGTTGAATTTTGGTGAATATGGCATAAGCCATGAAAGTCAAGATACTGCAAGTGGTTAAAGCTAAACAATATAATTCCACCAGGAGTTTATCTTAGCAACAGGTTTCAGTTCTGAATTTTAGAAGCTGAAAATTCTGAATTTTTATGGAAAAAACTTTATTATGGAAAACTTGTCAAAGTTCTCATTTGCTAAAGCCAAATCTGTTTGTTCTGACTTAGTATCTTTTTTTTTTCTTACTGTAATGTGATTTATAATGCTATATACTGATTTAAAAGTTTTATTTTAAGCCCAAACAAAAAATCTAAATAACTTTATAACTTTAATCTATTTTATTTAGTTATGGACATGTCTCAATCCAAAAATTCACTTTCAGTGTAATAGCATTTCCCTACAGGAGCACACTTTATTGGAAATTTTTCAATTATCTCTTTTTAGTGTATAAGCTATTCTCCTTTATAAACTGAACATTTCAAGATTAACAGGAATAGAGCTTGTTTGTTGTTTTTTTGAAGCAGAAATTTTAAAAATTGTCCATTGCTCAAGTGTGTGATTCAGTGCCTACAACTACAAGTAACCTAGGTGAATATTTTTTTATAGTTTGAACAGTTTGCCAATAATTTGGGTGTGAACTATTAAAGAAATTCTTTCACTCTCTGTGTGTGCTGGAATTGTTAATCCTGAGGGTGTGTACTGTGCATTCTTTTCAAATATATGGAATGCAAAATCATAAATCCATGAGTAATATTTTTCAGGTAGCTAGTTTTGATGATGCTTTTCATTGTGTAATTAAATAATAAAAGTTTGTACCATGAAATGTGATTTAGAATTTAGCAAATAACTCTTAAGCAAAAGTTTTAAGGGTGTTTCTTTATCTGCTATTGTTAGTTGTTCAAAGCATAACAACTGTGAATAATGTGGAACAATATCCAGAAGCTAATCACAGAAATGTAGTGGCCAGTTGCTGTGTATGTCTTGACTAAGAATATTTACAGTATTTTTGCATTAAACTTTTCCAAGATTAGGGCTTGGGTATTTGTATATCAACCTTATACTGAAATCTCATTTTCTTTTAATTTTTATTTTTCCAGTTGTATGTGATGTTGAATTACACCAAAGAGTAACTACTTGTCTAATTTGCATCTAGATGAGTGGCAGAGACTCCACCTTTTGATGCCAAGCCATTAAGACTGAGAAACAGAGAAATGCTTGTCAGAATGATGTGGTGCTATCCTAACATTAAATACTGCCAGTTATAGGAAAACATCTAGTCAGTTCAGCCCAACTTTGATCACTGCATTTCTACAGAGGGTCTGCCCCAGAGCTGCATGCATAGTACAAGCCTGACTAGACTCCTTCACAGAGATCCTTAGATAGGATGGGGTTTCCACTGCTGGGTTACAATCACCTTCTGAATTACCTTACCCTAACAGCAATCATTCATGTGAAATAGTATGATTACAAGAAAAGTTGTTCCAGGAATACCAAGTTTTCTGGATTTTCCTAAGGGCAGATTTTTAAGATAAAACTG
Organism: Galbula dea; assembly: GCA_013399015.1. NCBI lineage: Eukaryota > Metazoa > Chordata > Aves > Piciformes > Galbulidae > Galbula > Galbula dea. The sequence goes on along the minus strand of VWZX01010944.1, from coordinate 29,575 downwards.
TAAAACAGTAAAAGGATATTGAGTAGTAAAAAATTATGGAAGTCTACACTGTTGAAAACAAACCAGTTTCAAAATACCTCACTAGTTCTTTTACTCAGAGGATCAAATAGATGAGTCCCCTTCTAGATATCTTTGTCTGGCTAACACATGCTTTCTAAACTTTCAGCTGGACTAGATTAATGTGAATGGAGATGGAGGACAAATTTTTGTTTCTGATTCAGCAGAATGCTTGTGTATGTTTAATCCCAAACGCCTGATTCCTTCTAATTCGAGCATTAAAGCACAAAGGATCAAGTGGTCCCTTCATGACTGACTGTTATTACTAATACTGAAAAATAGACAGCTTTTATATCATGTAAGCAGTACATATCCCTGATGTATATCAGTGACTTTAAGTGAAAAGCTCAGGCTTTTTGATGCTCTGCTATCTCATGAAAGTAAAATATAAGAGTATGGCTCACAGTGACAGTGAGCATCTGCCTGAGATGGCACTGCAATGGTCAAATAGATATCAGGGTGTTTACTGACAAAAATGATAAAGAAGAGAGAGAATGTTTAAATTTGTGAATAATGTGGAAAGCACAAATCATTAATTTCAGTGTAAGAAAAAAAAACCACAGAAGATACAGTGAAATCCAGAGAAAACCAAACCCATAAGCAAGAATAACTGTGTGATCTTTTTTTCCAGCATGTGTTGGAAACAGTAAAGTGTGGGTACTGGAGAAAATATTGAACAAGCCAGATGGAAATTTGGAAAATTCATGGGAATTGAAATGTATCAGTTACCTGAAAAGGAAATTGTCAACATTTCTAAGAAATCAATATAAGAGATCAGAAGTCTCATAAACAGACATGAAACAGGTAACACTTCGGGGTAGGAAAAGGTTATGTGCTACAAAGATGACCTGAGAGGAGGACAATAATAAAAAACCCAAAAAGTCACTTGGTTTCCCAAAATCACCAAGCTCTAATACGCTGTCCTGAGTCACAGTCCTCTCTGGACATATAACACAGAACCAGGGAGGACTGTTGACATACACCAATCACACAGGTGAGGAAAACCAGTAGCTGGTAACATAGACTCTTTTTTGACCAGGGAAAGAAACAAGCAATTCTAAAGAATCATTCATTTCATCTACTTCAGACATCTCTAGAAGAGACAAAACATACCCTACATGTGTCAATGGTCTCCATTAACTAAAAACAGAACTGTAGGTGACTACCCCAGATGAAGCTCGCTGTCTTGCAGGTGTCTCTCACTTTGAAAGGAAGTACCTTAGATCTTCGAATAGTGCCAACACTATGTAAAAATTTAAATTGTTTTTCTAATAAACAGCACTTCCTTACAAGAAAATTAAATGTGAATTGCCTGCAAGTAACCTGAGGGGTAATCAGATTTCATCCCAAGTATCAAACCATTGGAAGGGGACTACAGCTGAATGGAATTAATTGAATGACTGAGAGCTGAAAATGCTATTTTTAAGTCTATGTATTAAGGAATGTTTATCAAGTTGATATCAAGTATGAAAATGTTGCCCTTCAATACATGATCAATGTTTTTCTCAAGAAACCAAGATCAGAAACTATTTGAATTGGGCCTCCCTTGGCCAGAACCTACCCAGGGTCCATCTTAGGTATCATAACATTTCCAATCTGATTTTCACTTTGTATTATCCTGTGCGTCATCCTGAAGCAGTTATTTCACTCTCCTGAATGCCTTCCCTCCACTTGCCAGTCCTCACAGATCAGAACAGGAGCTTTGCAGGACTGAATCCAACCTTGCCTCAAGTAACTATCAGAGAACTTCTGCAATTACTGCTTCTGCAGCCACTGCTATATGTCTCAAAATTAATAAAACTAGTAGTCTGGATGTCTAACAAATGATATATTGGAGTTTGGTACAATGGTACATCATAACCAAAGTTTCAGAGCCCTGTAGAAGGTGATGGTACCTAACAAAAAGACAATTTCTAACCAAAATGCCATTAATTGTGTGATGAGCTTCATCAGGAGCAAAAAAGGTTTAGAGATATGCTTCAAAGAACTTTGGGAGCAGTATGATATACTGTATGATCATATATTGTCACAAGCAAAGTCCATGTTTTAATCCTCTCCCCCTTTTTCCACTCTCCTGTTAAAAGGAAAAACAACAAAAAAAGGAAGAGTTAAAAAAAAGAGAGGGGGGAACAAGACCTAATGCCAGAAAGTCTTTTTGAAGTATTTGTTCCCTTGATTAAGAGTTCTCAGTTTGGCAAGACCTAAATCAAGATACATCAAAGAGGGTTCAAAATAAAGAGAAGCTGAATGAAAATGTATGAAATGACAGAAGGAATAAACAATAATAACTGTGCATGTGTTTAAGTCATCTGAAAGTGATTGCAGTAATATGTAAAATATCTGGAAATAGACATTAAAATGGCATCTTAATTCCCTAAGGGGAAAAAAACCTGCTTAAATGTTAAATAAGTCCTGTTTAAATTAAACTGCATCCATTCTCCATTTTGCATTTGACTTCAGGAGCTTTCCCATTCTTTCTGTTCAGTTAAGTATAATGTGGAAACTATTGTTTCTGCTCAGATTTTCTGGAGTTAAATATACAGGCAACACAGGCAAAAGAAGAACCTCCCTCCTTGTTACAAATCATATGGAGGGGATGAAGAAGCAAGGGCTTATACATATCTTCTATTTGCTGGCATTTATTTCCCTCCAGGTTTTTCCAATAGAAGGTTGCATAGAGAGTGTGCTTAAAGGTATAAGAGAAATAATTCACACTTCAGTGCATGATGGCTTGAAAATTGAAGAAAAGGCCAATAGAAAGAAATGAAAAGGGAAATACAGGACAAAACTCAGAAATATGATAGGCAGCAGAAGTCAATATAAATTAATAACATGATGGCATCAGTTTTGGTTTCCAGTTTTCAAATTCTTCCCATTCTCTTAGCTATAGAAATAATCTAAAACAATCTAAAATTGAGGCGCACCTAAGAAAGTTACCACAGATTTTAACTCAAGATCATACCTCAGCTTTAAAATAGCTCTGTATCTTATATTCCATATATTTTAATTAGGTGAAAAGTCTTGAAAATTAATTTGAAAGAGTATAAGTCTTACAAAGCTAGCCCCAATGGACATTATTAAAAGTGAGGTCTCTCTCTGTGGTACTGTGACTTTGCACTGCCTGTATTTCCACCGCGACATTGTAAACACTTTTGAACAGCACCACCATAGTCATATTTTAGCAAGGTGACAGAATAATGGCCTTTTCTCTGTTGAATTTTTTTTCAAGAATTCAAACTTTAGAAACCTGTGCAATAAATGGTTTATGGCTAACAAATAGAGATTAAGTTTTGGCTCCAGTATTATCTGACAGGCTATCATTATAAGTTACTAATGTCTTTCAAGAAATGAATAAAAGGTCCATGATATCACTCGTGGCTTTTTAAAAATGTCCTGAAGTTTTCTGTTTCATTTTGGTTTTGTTTTTTCTCCATCTGAGTGTGACAAAATGTGGCAGACAAGAGGGCACCACAAAATATTTCTGAATCATTTCACATGTGCTGAACACAAGGTGCTTAAAGATAGAGCTGTGGAAATCAATGCACATATAGATGTTTTTGCCTTACCCTATGCCAAATAATGTAGCACACTTACTAATGCTACAGCTCTACACAGGCAGTCAAGTGCAAAATATTTGATCCTGTATTTACATTGCTATAGTTTATAAGGAAGCATACTATATATATTTGAAAACATGAGATGAGGATTTTCATATGAGGGCCAGTTTTGCTTTCTGCACTCAAACAAGTAAAAGGGAGTTTTAAGTAACCATGGCATATAGCACTGTCTGTACTGGTGTATGATGCTTGATAATGTTACGTGCCTCCAAGTTAAAATATATCCTCCTTGTCTCCTCATTCAGCCTCAAACAATGAGAGACTCATGAAATGTCAGATGGGGTTGGCAACCAGCAATACCAATGCAAAACTGAAGTCTATAAATTGGAATACTAGTGCAATTCAAAACATGTAGCTCTTGTACAACAGAAAACAAGGAGCCAGGACATGTCAGGATGGAAATTGTACATTAAACACAACGACTATGCCTTTGCAAGTGCGATAAATTGAAAGTGAAATGTCTATGTTTAAAAAACATAGCATTGAGCTAGAATTTGGAATTTTTATTCATAAATTACTGGCATAAAATGCACAAAAATACCAGTGTGCTAACCTAAGTATGGGAAACAATTTGAGTACTCTGAGACAACTGGTTTTGTACCTAACTGTAAAAGATCTCCAAAACTGGGGAAAAAAACCAAGACCTTCTTATAGGTCTACAAAAGCAAGAAAACAGAGGCTGGTGGATGATACACAAATAATTGTGTTAAATGGATGGCTGATGAACAGACAGATATGTAGAAAAGACTGAACTGAGACATCAGGCAGATGAGACACATTTTGCTACCTTCATGCAGGAGGTAAACAAAAAGCTTATTCTTCTGTTCCCAGATTAAATACTCAGACCACCATGATGTATGTTTACCGAAATAACTGAAATAATTAGTAAGATAATGTCATGGTTTCTGTTATGGTTTAACCGCAGCTGGCAAATAGGCACCACCCAGATGCTCACTCCCTCCCTCCTGGTGGGATAGAGGAGAGAATCAGAGGAGTAAAACTTAGAAAACTCGTGGGTTGGGATGAAGACAGTTGAATAGGTAAAGCAAACGTTTGCAAGCAAAGCAGAAAAGGAATTCATAGTATCATAGAATCATAGAATCATAGAATGTTAGGGTTTGGAAGGGACCTAGAAAGATCATCAACTCCAACACCCCTGCCAAAGCAGGACACCTTAGATAAGGTCACACAGGAACGAGTCCAGGCGGGCCTTGAATGTCTCCATAGTAGGAGACTCCACGACCCCCCCGGGCAGCCTGTTCCATTGTTCCGTCACCCTTACTATGAAAAAATTCTTCCTCATATTAACACTAAACCTCCTGTGCTCTAACTTGCTCCCATTGCCTCTTGTCCTAAGATTGGATGACATTGAGGAGAGCCTGGCTCCTTCTTCCTGGCACTGGCCCTTAACATATTTATAGACATTTAGGAGGTCCCCCCTCAGTCTCCTCTTCTCCAGGCTGAAGAGACCCAGCTCTCTCAGCCTGTCCTCATAGGGTAGATGCTCCATTCCCTTGATCATCTTGGTGGCCCTGCGCTGGACTCTCTCCAGTAATTCACTGTCCTCCTTGAACTGGGGAGCCCAGAACTTGACACAGTACTCCAGGTGGGGCTTCACCAGAGCAGAGGATAACCTCCCTTAACCTGCTGGCCACACTCTTCTTAATGCATCCCAGGATGCTATTGGCCTTCCCCACTGCAAGGGCACACTGCTGGCTCATGGTCGTCCTCCTGTCTACCAGAACCCCTAAGTCTTTCTCCCCAGAACTGCTCTCCAATAGATCAGCCCCCAGCCTGTACTGATACATGGGGTTATTCTTCCCCAGATGCAACTCATTCATCACTTCCCATTGTCAGGGACATGTTCAGCCAGGTCCAGAAAAGCAGAGCTCCAACACACATAACAGTTACTTGGGAAGACAAATGTCATCACTCTGAACATCTCCCTCCCTTCCTACCTTCTCTTTCCTTCTTCTTACCCTAGCTTTATATGCTGACCATAACATCACATGGCATGGAATATGCCTTTGGTCAGTTTGGGTCAGCTGTCCCAGCTGTGTCACCTTCCAGATTCTTGTGTATCACCAGTCTACTCACTGGTGGGATGGGGTGAGGAGCACAAAAGGCCTTCAGTCTATGTGAGCACTGCTCAGCAATAACAAAAACATCCCTGAATAGTAAACACTGTTTCCAGCACAAACCCAAACCAAACACCATACCAGCTATTATGACAAAAATTAACTCAGTCTCAGCCCAAACCAGCACAGATACATTTTCAAGACAGCTTAAAAATTCTGTAGAGCTATAGCTGCTAGGAACATGCAGTGGTCTTTTAAAAACCTATCAGTTGATATTTACTATTGTATACAATGCCTTCCCCTCGCCACCTTTTATTGTAGCATTCCCTCTATTATTGGCTCCCACCGTTTCTGATTCATAAAGCACTTTATTTCCTTGAAGTTACCTATTTTTTTTTGCTTTCTGATCATCTTTTACAGTCCGACTGCATTCTGCATCTGTTCCTCATCTCTGGAATCATGTAAACATCCCCTTGAACGGCTCTGTTTACATCAATATGCCATTCCTTCTTCCACTAAGGTGCTTAAATCCTTCTTGAAATATCTACCAAAGTGGTCTTGCAAAATGAAACCATCCCAATGAGCTTTCAAAACCATTGTAAATATATCCAAATATAATACTTATGTAATGGGTTTTTTTGTTTGTTTAAACTTTAAGAAAAGTAAGTTGAGAAACCTCAACCTCTTAGTTGTTTGCAAGCATGGTTTGTTTCTAAGAAATGGATAATTGTGAGTCTGCATGCTGTTCCAGTTCTATTCTCTAATCCTAGGCTGTGTGCCAGTTGTATCAACCACTTAAGATGGGAAAATTTGTTTGAACTAAAATTCAAATTGCTCACTTTCATACATATTTGTAGATTTATTCCCATGTATTACAGGTAGGAAAAGCAGAAACTTTAACAAGAGGAAATAAAGCTGCCTCTACCTTATTTCAGACAGTCCTAGAGCGTGCTGCTGGAGGGATTTCAAATGCCATGTATACTGAGCTCTCAAACCTTTCCCTAATATTTCAGCTCTAATTTCCACATTTTGAAGGACTCTGTAATCTTATCGTATACTTTTCAAAAGGTTTCTTCTGCTAGGGTGTTTCTTTGTTTGCGTGGTGATCTTCACTGGAGTCCTGTAAAAAATGTCACTGGCTATTTATTAAGGGTAAAGGAATTTCAGGGAACTACGAAGAGTACGTTTCAGCTTGATATCTTGGGGATCACTTATACTGAACAATGTAAGTTTATAAGAGGTTACAAATAATTCATCTGCTTGTATATTCTAATTTGCATTATCTTTAAGACAAAATTTAAATTCACTCCATTATACAAAACCACTCACTGTATACTTTACACTTGGATATAATAACAAGTGAAGCTGTAGTACTCCTGGTAGTCAGGACTTCTCACTCCATTGAATTCTGTGGAAGTTTTAGAGTTTGTCTTATTGCCTTCCCTCATGTGGCACATATGATGATCTCAACATAATCTCAGAAACAGAATTTGGTTTACAGTTTCATTTTCTCGAAATAGGCAGAAAACCCAGCAAAGAATGTGATAATTGAAAGACTGATTTACACTGTAATATAGTTCCTGTCATAAATAGTCCTGTTAATCACCTTAAGAACTACTGAAATTTTTAAATAACCTATAACGGAGACCATACACCATAAAAAAACTATACTCATGTAAGCAATTGACTTCTTAACTGCATATAACAGTAATGAAAGCTAATCAGACATTCAGCCATTTTCTGATGATTAGCAGCTGTTATCTGACAGACACCATTTCCTACACATGCTTTTGCACACAGTTAGTGTAAGAAAAGTTTGCTGAAGGCAGGACTATTTTTGGCCCAGCAACACTTACGCTGCTATGTGCTCTCAGATTACTGGGCAGACAATGAAGCCAAACAGCTGATCTGCAACACTGAGAACACTGTGCGGTTTCCTCCACTGGTGCTTGTTTGTGTATAAATATGCACATGTGCACAAGCTATGGGTAATGTAAGGTTATTTTTCTCTAGATAGGCTTGTCGAAGTAAAAGGCCACATCCTGCATCCTGTTAAAAACTCTCTGTAAAATGCAGTCAGAACCCTTCAGCAAGCTCTGTGAAATCACTCTGTAAAGTTGTGCCTGTGACAGTTTGTACCTTCTATTTCACTGAGTAATTTAAAATTGATCTTAGTTAAGATAGAATGACCATGTTCCAGTGCCGCTGCAAACATTGCTTCTTTCAGATGGTTGATAATGACAATGTTGAGAGCCTTTGATCATTGCCATCACAGTAAAGCTTGTGATGGCTGCAAATACAGTATCAGTTCCATTTCAGGTCAGATGAGGAATTCTTCCAAGGTCATTGTTAAAATCTAACCACTACCTTCTGTGTAAGGTTGGACTCGATACCTTTCACCTCTCCTATCTTACTTTTCAGCCATCGCACTAGTGAAATATAAGCCAAGCTGTCTCTTAAGTTAATTAGAAGCAGCATCAAAATTCATTTTATTAAAAAATGTAACACTCTTGTAGGTAGTGAAACTCACCTATAAGCATGCTGGGCTCTTGAAAGGAGGTTGTAATACGCAGGTGTGTTGTCCTTTACCATCAATATGTAGATATGCAGCTTTTACCACAGCAGCAGGGAGTATAAAAATCTCCATAAACAGTACACACAGAAATGACAAAATACCCTGGATTAGATGTTGATACAGGTTAGTTTTCTCAAACACGTGCCTGCCTCATGATTAATTTCCTTCTTTCATTTTACACCACTAATGTAGATAAAAGTTCTACATCCTGTCTCAGTTGTAGTCACAGTTGTGTTTTCACCTAATGTGAGGATCCTATGGCAGCAGGTGCCTCTGGTCTCTTCTGCAGAGGGGACAGGAAAACCGTGTGAATCACTGTGTATTGGGAACATAGTCTGCAGTGCTCTTATACAACTAAGGCTGACAGAGACAATCAGCTCTGGCTTTCCCTGTTTGCCCTTTCCTGTTTGCTAGGATATTTGGGACAGCACAGGACACTGATGTGATAAGATTGTTTTTCATTCTATTTGAGGTAGCATTTTAGAGGGTGTGGGTGAGGGTAAGTTGTGTCAAGACATGTCAGGAGAGCATCTGGTGTATAGAAGACACCAAACCCAGCCAAGGTCTGTCCCACTGCATGTGATGGGATAACCCATTAGTGTCCATATTTCTCCTGTAGCCACTTTCCCAGTAGGAGCCTGCTGGGCACTAGCAAACAGTGACACTGAGCAATGTCTAGGCTGTTGAGTATCTGGCACTACAACCACCATGTCTTGGCCTCAAGTGACAATAGAGATGTCCCCCTCCAGACATAGGGATGGGGAAGGGTGGAAACCCTGATGACAAAGATCCATCAGTCTGAGACATTGTGTCCTTTCCAAAACCCTGTTTTGGAATGAATACCTGTATGGTTTCACTTTCTTTGTAACTCCTTTGTGATGTGTTGTTTGTCCATGTACGCATTCCTGCCCTGGATAGACCATTCTATTTTGTAACCTTTCTAATTTGCTTTTAACTTTGTGATACACTTTTAAGAACTTTTCTTTCAAAGGTCTCACTTCAGAATGGGCATGCAATGATAAATTTTGGTCCTGCTGCAACACAGAGTTTCCCTTTTTGTTCCTGCAGATTAATGAGGTCAGATAAAATCAGGGAAAGAAACAAGTTTCAGGTTTGTTCTTCAAATGAATCTAGTTCAAGCAATAGCATATGACTTAATCCAATGAGCCCTGCATGTTATAACTGGACTTACCCTGGCAGGAGAGTCCCCTGAAGAGATCCTTTTCTGAAGAAGATATGTGTGCCTCTGAGAGAAAATGTTAGTCTTCATCTCAGAAGCATGTACCTTGTTTTTGTTTTTAGTGCTGGGATGGGTTACTTGCCTGAATGGGACATATCTCATTTATCAGTTAAGATTGGAAACGTTATGATTTTATTGAGAGTGGGAAAAGCGAAATCCCAGCTTTGAAAATCTTCTTTACTCAAACATATCTGTTGGGCGTATTAAAAAAAAAAAAATCATTTCAGACTTGAAGCAGGAGGGGGAAATCCCTGAGAATACAAAAAAGGAGAACCTGACATTTAAATAAGAGTTACAACTGAGTTACACTTTCCCACAAAAGTGCTATTCAAGTGAGAGAGCCATAGAGTTCAGCACCAGTTGCAGAAGATTAGAGTTGCCTGGTCATATCTGTCTGCAGGTCGCTAATTTCGGACATCTGGAAATTTGCTAATAAATTGCAGCTTCCTTTTTGCTTTTCCTTCCTCTGCCATTTCTAGATGCTGTTCATGGAAGTCAAAAACTGAAGACAGCAACCCCACCTTATGAAAAACATCTTTCCTTTCTGCAGTGTTAAACAAGCCCTGTGGGAGAAAACAATTATCACAGACTTGCTACTGCAGTAAGTAAGTGTCAGTAGAAAAAACAAAAATATTATAGAGTGGAAAACAGATCACTAAAAGCAGTGAGCCTAAAAAAGAGCCTAAGGGAGAAAAATACCACTTTGATCTAATGCACTCTTCGATGTTAGCCATATCCAACTATAAAGAAAGAGTTTGGTCTCTGACCATCTTTTTGATATGTTTCAGGTGAAGACATGGGAATACAAGTCTACTCAGATATGTGCTAAATAAAGATAACACTTGGGTTAAAAACAAAAAATAACTCCCAAAAAGGAGAGACATATACATTTTATTTTAATAATTACACTTGGTATAATTTTTTTCATTGGTTAGTGTCAGGGAAACTAGTGATGGGCTACAAAATTTCCCTAATTACACAAATCTCAGAGGCACTGGAAACATAGGAAGTATTTTGATATTATGTAAGAAATTCTGAATGACTTTGAGGAATGGATTAGTACAAATGGAGAAGAAATTAGCAGTAGAAGCCGTGGCTTTGGAGTGCAGGGCAATCACCAACTACCCAATACCAGCACTGTCCTTTCCCTGTAATAAGACAAATGAAGCTGTAGGAAGCATTAAACAAAATGATGTTAGTTGGAATAACAGTGGGAAAAGAAACCCACGTGGCTTTGAGAAGGGTTAAATCATTGTATGAAAAAGATTACATGATACAGTTGTCTGCAATAACAGGGACTTGTGTTCCAAGAGGCTTGGGTCTGTTTGTGGAAATCAAAGTAAAAACACAATCAAAAAGACAAGTGCTACCTAAGTTACTGAAAATACACCTTGCAGCAGCACGTGAATTACTGTGTTTGCAGTAGCCTGAAAACTATTATTTGCTCAGCTTTTTCACCAAATCGGAAGCAAGGACTCAGAAAGTCTTTTCTATCTGTACATAGCAGCTTTGCTTCATTTTCTGTAATCATTGAGAAGCTTTCCCAGCAAAGAATTAGAACTCTTAGAAACAGAAGGAAGAAGAAAAGACGTTTGTTTGTTTTGTTGATAACTGAATAAAGCAAAAGAAGGATATTTGTGAAATAGGGTATTTAAAGGATGACCAAAAGGCCTAAAATTGTCTATAAGAAAATTTACTGTCTAGATTGGCAAGGCAAACATAATCATTCATCCCAAAGCTGTGCACTTGCAAGCATGATCTGGTGACAAGCCAATGTTATGGTGGTAGGTGTCTGTGGCATCTGCTGCAGAGGGATATACGACTTTTCTGAGTTAAGTGCTGCCTGGCAATAGATATTCCAATCTTGCGACATAGCCTCAAAAAGGATGTAACAATTACCTTAATGGAAAGAAAACAGTTTGCATACCCGATTGAACTTCCATGCTATCTGTATAAAGGGCCTAGGGAGTGTGAAACAACTCATGGGTAGCTTCTTTTTTAGAAGACTGCTGAACAAGTAGACAGGCAACTACCCTCAGGCCAGTATATTGTGCTGAGGGAATAAGTAAACACAGAAAGAAAAAAAATGAAACAATAAAGTGTGCATGAGAGAGAGAGCAATTGTTTGTACAATACTGTCCCACTTCCAGGCAAATACACTTTTCTACAGTCTTAAATTCCTTCCTGTAGTAATAGACTAAGGGCTGTACTGAACTTTAAAGGCCTTCATTAGTTGCTAAGTTATGCTGAGACCAACCACAGTGCAGCTATTCAATAAGAATGTTTCATTAATTTGTTAGTAGACTGCTTAGCATCTCACTACAAGAAAGAAACAAAAAGCCCCGAAGACCAAACACAAATTGGTGCTCTTAATCTTTAAAGACAGCTGATCTTTCTGAATATTCTGGGATGGTCTTCTTTCTCCCTGATACTAGTAGAGTAGAAGAGACACTCCTGTATAAACAAGAACTGTTTGATTGCTTTCCTTAAGTGAGCATTTTTTTACAACCATATCAAGCTCAGCCACATGGAATTATCTGGCATTTGTTCATTCTTGAGGATTTGCCTCTTTTAGCAAAGATGTTCTGGCCCAAGGTTATTCATATAGTCAGCTATGTGGCCATTCAGAACCATATAAGAGTTTGTGCAGAGAAAGGGGAGATGCTGGTACTCTGAAGTGCCTGTGGGCAATTGGGGGGTTACATCCATTTAAAAGGACTATGACTGCAGCAAAAAAAAGACCTTTGCTTCAGTAGTTTTGTGAAAGCTGAAAAACAAAATGGGATACTCAATGACTGCAGTGGATCAGCGAAAGTTAGACTCATTTTAAAATTCATGTTTTCAAACTTGTCTGTGCCATGAGAGTGACATAGTGTATGTAGTTGCCATCTGATTGAATGTTACCATGAGAAAGTTTACAATGCTATTCAAATAGTAAAAAATGCCTCATGCAGTTGCCTATGCACAGTATGAGTCTCATCACTGTAACATAGGATATAGCCATGCAAATATTTCCCTGGATAGATACAGGCTAAATGTATCTATCTACCGACCTCATAATCAGAGTTGTCAGGTCCACAACTGAGTGTTCTGGTCTTCACCTAACTTTTTTGAGTGGAATGAGAATCAGGTTACCTTAAAAGGAAAGTAAGAGAGACTTCAAAACAATATGAAGTCATGAAATAGGATGTATCTCAGTGATAAAAATCTATTAATAATACTTTTATTCAGTAGCAATGTCTATTGTCCCTCAAGGGTCCTTACTGGGACAAATACCATTTAATATCTTCATCAATCACATAGACATTTGGATTGAGCCCACATTCAGCAAGTCGGTAGGTGACACCAAGCTAAGTGATGTAGCTGATTAACTGGAGGGAAGGGATGCAGTCCTGAAAGACCTTGACAGCCCGGAGGAATAGGCCTATGCAAACTTCATAGAGTTCAATAAGGCCAAGTGCAAGGTCCTCCACCTGGGTTGAGGCAACCCCCAGTATCAAGGTATATTGGGGGATGAGTGGATTGGGAGCAGCCCTGTAGAGAACAACTTGAAGGTAGTGACGGATGAACTATTTGACATGAGCCAGCAATGTGTGCTTGCATTCCGGAATGCTAACTGTATCCTTGGCTGTATCGAGTGAAGCCTGGCCAGCAGCTTGAGGGAGATGATTCTGCCCCTCTACTCTGCTCTGGTAAGACCTCACCTGGAGTACTGAGCCCAGCTGCAGGGTCCCCAGTAAAAGAAAGGCATGGACCAGTTAGACTAGATACAGACAAGGGCCATGGAGATGACCAGAGGGCTGGAACACCTCTCCTATGAAGAAAAACTGAGAGAGTTGGGGTTGTTCAACTTAAAGAGAAGGCTCTGGTGAGACTTTATTGCAGACTTTTGATATATAAAGGCTTATAAGAAAGATAGAGAGACTTTTTACCAAGCCCTATAGTGACAGGACAAGAGGCAACAGTTTTAAGCTGAAAGAGAGTAGATTTCTACTGGACATAAGACTTTTTATGACAAAGGTGATGAGACACTGGAACATGTTGCTCAGAGAAGCTCTGGATGACCCATCACTGGAAGCGTTCAAGGTCAGGTTCAAGGTTGACAGGGGCTTTGAGCAACCTGGTCTAATGAAAGTTGTCCCTGCTCACTGCAAGGGAGTTAGGCTAAGTGATCTGTAAAAGTTTCTCCCAACCCAAACCATTCTGTGATTCTATGATTTTATTAGTACAAAACATTTCAGAGCCTCTGTCCCTGTTGTGACTTCTGACAGACAGGATGCTATATCTCATTAAGTATCCCACAAGAAAGGACTCCACAGTAAATAAAACACTAGAAAATTGTTAAAGATAACCAATGAAGTTCAGTTTAGCTATGTACCAAGCCTTGCTGAACAAGACTTCTACTCATAATAATTCATTTATTTTATTTATTAATTTTCTTACAGCTATGTTAGAAATTTGAATAATGTCAGCATGAGCTGAAGAGGTTTGATTAAAGAAAAAAGAGACAGAACCTTTATTCAGTATGTCAGTCTACTCCATATTTATATTGATTTTTTTTTTCTTCTTCAACTGTCATAGTTTATTTCTTTCTCCAGTTTTTATCAATAATCTCACTGGAAAGGTTATTGCTGCAGAACTTCCTTCTGAGATTCCATTAGGAAGCAATGGGAGTGTCACAGAGGAATAGGTCCTCATATATTCAGTATCACCTTTCTCCTTTTAATTTCCTCTCTGTTTGTACGGACGGAAGGGGAAAGTCCAGAATCCAGTGTCTAAAAGACTTACTAGATTATCTTCCTGTCATTCTCTGCTAATATAAGATGCTTCCCTGCATGGCATCAGCTAGTGTTTTGCCAAGTCATCAAAGTCCCAAACAGACCAACAATCTTCCCAGGAAGACTTACACTTCACCATTGCAAAGGCTTGTTTCATGCTTAGCCAAAACAGTTCTTTTAAAGGCCTTCTGTATAGATCTATCAAAAACTAACAAACTATTTCCTTCCTTGGAATTTAACAGCCTTCACAGAATCACAGAATCACAGAATATTAGGAGTTGGAAGGGACCTCGAAAAATCATCTAGTCCAACCCCCCTGCCACAGCAGGATTCCCTAGACCAGGTTGGTTATATACAGATTTTTGTGACAATGCAGTTTGTTCTCGTGAGCATCTTAAGCAATTGTTGTATTATATAGTTAATCCAGAAACCAAATGAATTTCAGCCCCATAATGTCACAATCCTTGATAACTGAAAAGAGCCCTAAAGAACAGAAATGTGCAGGCAACCTTAGCTATTGGTTTTGCCATAAACTTCAGCTAGAGTACTTATCATCTTCACAGGAGTGAATGGTTGTGAGAGCTTGTATTTGCACAGACCTTTGAAGATAAATGGATTGACAGTTACTTTATATGTGTGATGGCTAGGTAGATGAACAGCGGGCAAGAGCCTCTTGGGATGAGAAGCCACTATCTGGACTTACACTGCGATATCTGTTACTTACAGAAGACAAGATTTGAGCAATATCCATTGGGAATTCTTTTTTTGTACATGTTCCAGTTGGAGTGTCTATATGACGTGTAAAGTCATGTATATGACAAGTATAAAGCCACACATGTACACATATATATGTGTACAGGCATTTCCTACTGCTTATTTTCAAAATTTATATTTCCAAATAAAAGCAAAATGAAGCCAGTGTCAGGAAGCTATGTAATTTATAGTTTAGACTGAACAATATTCCAATAACTCTAACTATATTCAAATATTTCTTTTTAAATTAATAAATCCAAATTTAAATACAATACAAAACATGACAAGACGTGGAAATATGCAATTACAATATAAACAGCGTGTTTCTTAAATATATTATTTCTCATATAACTAGAGGGAATATTAAAGCATTTTAAAATCAGTATACTTAAATTTAGTACTATTAACTCCATATTCCTTCATCATTGCAGTAATGTTAATAATAGTCAAGCCCTTGAAGTGTTTGCCTGCTTGTTTTCTGTTAACTTTCTAGTAATCCTGAAAAAAATTTTGTACAAAAAAATAATCCACATCTTTCTTTCAAAGTCCTGATACTTAATTCCTGTTAATATTATATTGAAAAGATGAGTCGGTTCCTTTTTGTAAGGGTCAGTGTTTCAGAAGTCAACATTTAGCAAGGCTGCTTCCCTTCTCTTCAGCCCAACAAACCCCATGCCCAATAAACTCTTTAATATATTTTTCATTGCTTTTTCTAATCAGAACAAATAAATTTAATATGGTAATTCTGGTAAAAGGAATGCATTCCTAGTATTTTGCAATTTAGTGTGTGAGAGAAGAGTAAAAGGTCCTGGTTTGCGTCACTCCTACACATCTGACAGAAAATTCCCATCCATGACTCACATGTGGTACAATATAAGCAATCAGCCCACATGATCACAGTAAATATTGACTTGCAGGAACTGAGGAAGTATGGGGCTTTCCAGATCACTACTGCAACGTAAACAACTTTTTAGGAAGATGAACTATTTTTTCTGCCAATTCAATTGTATCAAATCACAGACAGCACAGGAACTGAAGACAGAAACATCATAAAGAAAAAGAGTTTCTGGTGACTGACACAAAGCAGTGCAACATGCAGGCAGAGTGAGAGTGAATAGAGAAGGTGGAAATACTTTAGAAAAAGGATAGGATAGGATATGCTTTACCCAGTGAGTTAGGTCTGCTTCAGTCCCTGGGCCACAAAATAACAATGTATCAGAAAGTATTATGCTAAATTTGCTCCCCCGTACAAATTCCTAGTTGTAACTTTCTTCTGTTTGTAACTGGCCTCATCAAAGTCAGTGTATTTTTACCCAAATTTACTTATGCAAGTTGGAACAGATATACAGTGAAATACTGTTTGAGGTAGGCAGGATACCCTCTAAAAATCATAAAGTTGGCTGAAAATTTTATGGTGAAATAATTTCTTGAGAAAATGCCAATCCACAAAAATTGAAAGGTGTTGGGCAAGGCTGTTGGCTTCACAACCTCCTGGCAGACATTGTCTCATGGTGACACTAGACAGGTCATTGAATACCTGTAAGCCTCATGGTAGGATTGCCTCAGGTTCCTCAGGACTTTTGGAGGTTACAGTGTGAAGCTTCACCAATTTCTGTACCCCTTTCAGGGGCAAAAAAACCCTGAGATTTCAGTCCTTCCTGGAGGCTTGGCTTCCCATGCCAGTGCAGGGAGCCTGGCAACCATGAAAACCCTGACTCACAACAAGACTTGGAGGTCTGCCTCTTGTGTGCATTGGTCTTAGCTACTGCATGATTCCAGGCCTCCTAATCTCCTGGCTGTCTTACTGACTTTGTTTTCATAGCCAAGCCAAGAGCTGCAGTGCTTAGCTTTCCATTCCCACTTTCACTATGAGCTTGTAATGCCAGCTGATTTGATACGTTTTTCATTTTCTACATGTAGGCATCTTCATTTTTCATTTCAAAATGAAGCTTTCTTGGTCAGCAGGTCTATGCTGAGGTGATGCCAGTTTAGCTTTGGTTTTAGATGTATCTCTGTAGAGCCACAAGCTTCTAAGGGCAAAATCAGCTGCTCTGCTCATCTAATCAAAACAGTTATTTTCTATCTTAGAGGCTCTACTAGTAAAACGATGCTTCTGACAGAAAACGTTACATCTCTATGTTTTTTGCCAAGAAAGGTTGGAACAGACTGACCTTGAGGTCTCTTCCAACCTGGTATTCTATGATTCTAAATGGTTTTGTCCTCGTACAGATATTTTAGGGATGAGGATTTTTTTAGGTTATTAATATTGCTGTGCCAGCTAAACTCTATAGCAACATGCCTTCTGCACACTGGCAAGACTTGAATTAAGGATGATCCCTATATTCTGTTTTTCACTCAATGTATGACAAGTGACAACTGACCAAATATTATATTAGTTTTAGGCTTCACCAGCAAGAATCTCAGATGATACTGCTGAGTGGTCATACACTTTCTTTCACGCTGGCACAAAACTATCTTGCATCTGCAGTGAAGACTGGGTCAGGACAGCAGGGGAATAGCTGTTGTCCAGTTGTGTGACTGCAAGTACATGCTGTGGCAAGCACTAATAATGGCAAAGTTATATTTCCTCATCCCAATAAGTTCACCTTACTTATACCACATATACTTTCCATCTCCCCTGCTGAAGCAAAGGGACCAGACTGTGAGAGAGAAATATATAAGTATTAAGTTTTTAAGATTAAATCAGACAAAATTTGTTGTTCTTCAATTTAAAAACAAACCAAAGAGAGTTCTGAAAACGTCAGGAACCTGCTCATCTCCAATAGCCTTACCTAGCACGGGCTTCACAGCTCTGCTGCAAGGCAGTTGAGATAAGTAGTCATTATCTCCCTACTGTAGATCGCTCATAACAAACCCCAAAACCAAAAAGTTAGCTTCATATTTCTTTTTTGCATGATCCTTTCAATACTTAAAATGGACTAGTCAGACATCTGAAGAGTAGTAACAGAATCTGGAAGAGAAGTCAAATAGAAAATTGTTAAGGTTGGAGGCAGGTGCTAGTCCTGCACCAGCTACTTTAGCTGTTGTGTTTCTTAAATCTAAAAATCACATTTCTTATTTTTTTATTTGAGTCTTCTCTTTGACTTCAGTAAAGATCAACACAAAGAAAGCAGAGGTCTTCACAAGAGCAGATAGACTTTGTGTTGTGTTGTTTTTCACACAAAGGCACTCAAGGATCACACTACTTCAAAACAGCAGCTACCAAGTTTTATGCAGAGTGGGGTAAAATATTTTCTTTGAATTATATTTTACACTAAACTGATTGCATGTTTCCTAATACTGTGCATGCAGATCATAAGCTGAAACATGACACTGAAATCTGTGCCTGCCTTCCACATGGTTTAATACAACATTTTCATCGACTGAGGTTTCTTATGAAGGGATTTCAGTGTCCTGTGGGGGCTAAAGAGAGAAGATCCAATGAGAAGTTCACAGGAATTGCACTACCTCATATGACTTGTCTCTCACTACTTAAGTTCTTAATTTTCTCTTTCTTATTGTTTCCTTAGTTCATTTTATCAGATAGATTTTCATCTAGGGATGATGCAATACCTAATTTTTAAAACCTATGAAGAACAAAATCATAGAATTATAGAATCTTTAAGGTTGGAAAAGACATCCAAAATCATGGTTAATGGCTTTAAACTAAAGGAGATAACTTAGACTGAATATAAGGAAGAAATTTTTCACAGTGTGTGTGGTGAGGTACTGGAACAGGTTCCCCAGTGAGGTGATGGATGCCCCATCCCTGGAAGCATTCAAGGTCATTGCAGAGGTGTTGCACTAGGTGACCTTTAAATGTCACTTCCAAATTTAACCTGTGATTTTCATGATCTATGATCGTCCTCCAAAGTAATCAAGTCCAAATGAGCTGTAACATTCACTCTCTTTTTTGTCTTAGAATAATTTTGGAAATTTTTGGTGCTAATATTTTTTTTTCTTAATTCTTGCTAAACTTCTCTGTGACAGCCTCTGCCAGCCAACATTTACTTACACATTTTGGAAAAAGCATATTTTAATTAACTTATTCATTAAGTTTATTCACTTAAGGTCTCTCTGGTTTTGTGGTGCTGGGCTGGGAGACAAAAGACTTCAGTCCTGCCTTCCCACATGCCTGTGTGGAGGCTGGTGTGGTCCATCTTGCAGCTAAGAGCCTGGACTGCAGACTACAGGGCACTTCCATCCATCCTACTTCTTCATTTCAAGGAGCAAGGAACAACTTGAATAAGCACCAGACACAGCTATATGCTTTCTCTTGTGCCTGTGACATACCAGTACAAACCACCAAATTATTTTCTACTAAACTGTAAGAAAAGCATGGCAGTGAGGAGGAGGAGCTGTTACTGAGCAGGAAAAGAGCGGAGAAGATGAAGGAAACATTGAACCAACCTAAAGGCAGAATTTAATCCTTGATAGATGATGTTAAGTGTGGAAAGTATGTTTCACCAGAGCATCAAGAGAGAACATGCAATAATTAGTTCACCTGAACTCACGAAAAATTCTCCATGTTCTTAGAAATGCTTTGTTTGAGACAGCCCTGACATAACAAAAACTATGGCATTTGTAGACACACTCCTTATGGAGTAAAAATTTCAAGGCTCCTCATGCTGTCCAAGCAAAATCAAAATAGATCAATATTCCAAATACTGTCTCCCAAATTGCCATTATTGTTTACATCTGATTCTGATATACCCTCAGAAATACACCAGGTTGCAATAACCATCTTTTTGATTTCAATGATTACCCAGCCTTATATGAGATACTATGCTGATACATGTATCTGTCTTCCTGTTATGTACTAGGCAGAGTGTTTTGTAAGAAAGCATGCTACAGCAATGAGAGCACTCAATAGTTCTCTTGGCCTACCAGACTCTATTAATTTTAAATTTCTGTCATATAACCAATTGCTTGGCACTTCTGTTGGCTTCCAGTAAGTCATTTCACCTAACTTAGAGGATCCTTTAAATTTAAAAGTTGGTATGAAATTCCTGCTGAATACACATAGACACTTTATAACTACCAAACAAAATTATTATAGATGGTTACCTACAAAATACTTTCAAAACTGGTAATTTACTGACTAGTCTGCTTAACTTGTCCCACTAGAGTATCTCATTTTGTATTAGTTTTTGATGTACTTAGCATTACCTTGGCATTATTTTTCCTCATTTCTGATTTCTGGAAATAAAAATGTATTGTCTGCAATTTTCTTAAATGCAAAGAGTCTGATATAATAAAATGCTCTTGCATTGAATCTAATATATAAAACAAAAAGTTTGCTATTGGAGAAACATAAGGGTCTGACTTCATTTTTAAGTATATTGATGTTACTAAATTACAATTCCCACTGAAACACATAATCTTGGCTGCCTTTCTCCTTTGGTTCCTTTGACGAAGGCCAGCCTACACCTTTGAGTTCACTGGAACTACTCCTATACTTAGTCTTAAGTGCATAGTTACATGCTTAACAGGAGTGAAGATTTTGTTAATAGTACCTCTTATCATTAGGGCAAGAAAGAAATGGCTAATACTTTCTGCTGAACAGTCTAATGGAGGACATGGCCAAATGAGTTGTGTGATCAGCTACAGAAAGACCACCCATATTCAGAGCTATTGAAAGGATCCCAGCAGTAGATGTCAGAACTTATATACAGCTCCTTTGCAAGGGAAGAGTAAGCTTCAGAAAATTACAGCTATATGTAGCAAGGCAGCTAAAACTGTTTTTTATTGTGAAGTAGCTCTGCACACACTGAAGACAAAGAAAGACAAAAAAGCTGTTTAGTAATATGAGTCAAAGACAAAGTTTTTCCACAGCCAGCAGGCTTGCAATCTTCTGACTCTATTTCTCCCGCAGCGTGATCCTTGAGCTAAGTAAGTGCAGGCAGGGGAAGGGTTGCTGCTTTCGCAGCTGTTCAGACAAAAGCACACTTTGCACCTGTTCTCAGTGAGTGAAACTTTGCTTTGTGTAAAAGCAATTCATCACCCCGGCATTGGCGTCAGGGTGGTGGAGCAAGCAGAGCCCAGGCGCGTTCTGGCTGGAAGCAGCGTGCTACCGAGTAAGAGGGAGGCTGAAAGGCAGTTCCTTTGCAATCAAGCTTCATTAGCTTTAGCGTGTAAACATGCCCCCACTTGAAGCTTGATGTCACAGCAAATGCAAACAGCAGGGATGGTCAGCTAAGCGTAAGCAAGAGAATGTGTATTTTTCACTTTAATACCAGCTCTGTTTAGTTTACAGGATTTAAGGCTGGCATACTTTTTGTATCTACCACTGAGCTATTATTCAGAAAAACCTGCACTACGCTGCCTCTGTATAGTTATAAAACAGTATACTCCACACTTCCTTTGGTGTTCTCTTAGATCTACATCTCCTAAACTGTGATTTATCTCAGACATTGTCATTAGGTTTGTGTCAGACCCTCAGATAGGTAAATGAGTGTAGGTCTGTGGGATCTCAGGGGAACCCCAGAAGTTCATGCCAAAGGAGAGTGTCTGGGCTGTCTTGGAAAAGTCAGTTGTCAGGTGACACAGTCACAGCAAAGGAATGAACTATGGTCAGAGCTGCGAAGACACAAGCAACTATTTCTATATTAAAAAAGAGAATTAAAACCAAAATCCCATAGCTAAAATAGCAACATCTCCTTTTCCCATGTCACCTGCTGACCCAGTAGTTTAAACACTTCTCCTCCTTATCACAAGGAGACACAAACAGGACACATGTGCCACCTGTCTGAGCCGATACAGCAAGCAGCAGGGATAGACCCAGATTTCCTCTACATCCTCACCTCTCTGACCTTCAGAATATATCACCTCCCACCCCCACTTTAATCCTGAGGTCTTTATTTTGGAGATTATAATAAATCAATAGACAGTAAAAGAAAATCCCTGTGAGAGCAGCAATTGTGACCCTATTATAAAAGATTAAATTCCCCACCTGCCACTTGACCAGCAAAAAGCTTGGATTCCCCACTCCAGTCTAGATTATGTAAAACTATTTAAATCCTGAGTGACAGTATTTATGAAGACAGCTGCTGGGCTCGCCAACTGGGGGAAGCAGAGGTAAATGCTGTGTAGTCCAGTAAGAGCTGTAGCTGTCCTACTATTCACCCTCACTGAGATACTTACAATGCCCTTTTTTCCTCTTTTTTTTTTTTTTTTTTTTTGCTCCAGGTGGAGGGAAATGAATAATCAGAGAAATGAAAAATTCCCAAACCAAAAGTTTTCAGAAATTCCCTTTAAAAACAGAATCAGAGGCTGCTGTGCTCACTCTCACTTCTCCCTCACCCTTTGTCTCCCCACCATTTCTGGTGTTATTCATCACAGAAAGTGGCAGAAAGCGGTGGGGGGTGATGCCTTGTAAACTGGGCATTTGTCAATTCCACTCAGCATGACACATTTATAGGAAGAAGATTGCACTAGAAAGATGCTATCAAGTTTTCAGCCAATCAAATGTTTAATTACTCCCCTTCCTCTCACTGAAGCTCTGCCATTGTCATTCTTCGTGGTATTTCAAACTACTGTTTATCAGCATGGGGTTGAAATTCAGTAAAACAAAGTGGTTTCCCATGGCAGTGGTTTCTGTGCATTGGGGAAGGCTAGAGCAAAAATCCCATCCACTCACCATTACAGTCAATTGTGAAAGCCCTGTTAACTTCCCTGTGTTCACTGGGTTCTGAATGCCCATGCTGTAATTACAGAAGTAATTGGAGAAGCTTGTCTGTTTACATCTCTTTTTTGTTTGTTTTTCAAAGGTTGGGCTTCCACAGAAGTCAATAAAGAATTCTTTTTACTGAAGTTTTACTGAATGTGCAATGTTCCTTTGACCTACATCACATCTCATATCAACTCAAAAATATGATGTGTCAGCATTTGGTAAAACCTCCAAGATGCATAATAAAAACATAGATGTAACAAGTCGACTGCACTATGACCATAACTTTATCGTTAGTTCTGATCAGGAGTTTATTTCTTATCTTTATTGTATTTGTATAGTTACATTCTTCATGTACAAACTCTGGCCTTTATTGTGTTTGGTTTGGCAATACAGAAATGCCATAAAAGTGCACCAAGAGGAAAAACGGAGATTCCCTGTTCTGAGAAATGTTGGATGGATTGAATGCTGGGGCTGCCCTATCTACACAGAATACAGAAGGCTAGCTGTGCCCAAATGACTTTTATATGGTTAGGAGTAGGTAATTAGTCTGGACTTAAGGGGCTATTACACCCCAAAGATCATGCCAGAATTTCAGTCTGCTACAGAACCGAAAAAAGTGGAGAATTAGTTTTCTTTAGTTTCCTTTAATATGTTAGCATCCAAAGTACAAGCCAACACATTAACAGTTGCAATTCTCCCTATCAAAAATTTGTAACCCTAAATGAAACTTTCAGAGGTAAGAAAGTAAAAAAACCAAAAGCAATGGCATTCAGCGCAAGTTAAGTTGAAATGAGAATGGAAGGCACACAATCCTTCAGAGAAAATGTTCTTGTATATGCTGCTACGCTGCATTTAAAGCTAATTATTTGACCAGCTGAACTGTTCATAGACGTAGGTTTCAGTTATAAATATTTATGCACATAGCAAAAAAAAAGCTGTTAGAAAATGTGGGGTTTCTGGAGGAAAATGGACGTATAGTGGACATAACTGTGAGCAATCTTGGACATTGTCTGACAGGATTCTGTTCTCATGGGAAGGCACGCTGTTTGGGACACTGTTATAATGAGAAAGTCTGAAAACTTGGACTCTGTACTGTGTGAAAGTTATGCTGGGAGAACAGACTCAAGGACAGTGTGTTTGTGCAGTCCCGGAACAAGGAGACTAACGGCCTTGCCACCTGCAACAACAAGAACCTGACAGGAAGAGTCAGAGATAGAGATTGATGCCTTGTGGTCAGTAGGTCTTAGCAAATCATATGTAATGTTTAGGCGAGTGGACAATGCATGTAACCAATTGTAATTTGGGCTACCACGTGGCACGTTTGTAGAAAAATGTATTTAAGCAGAGTGTGTGCTTAATAAAATTGACTTCTTGCCGTATTCATATTGAATCGAGTGCGGAGTTCGGGACTTCCGCGTCGCAACAAGAAAATATTTACCCTTCACTGATTTGCCTTGTCAAAACATACACATTCAGGTTTTTATTTACCTTTGTTTTCCTGAGGAAAGCTTCACAGCATAAAGGTAGGAGTCACCAGTAAGTTTATCTCTGCAACAGTATTTACCAGCAAAAAATGTACACTAACAAGGCAAGAACAAGGAGAAAAAGTTGAAGTCTAATTTGAGAAAGAGATATTTGAAAGGGTAATTTGCCTGCTAGAGTTCAAAGTACCTGTGTTTTTCTCTGCCTCAGAGACACCTGGGAGCAGTGTCCCAGTGGTGCTGCCAATGGGCATACTCTGGATAATCCAAACACTGCAATTTCTCTTGCCACACACGTCTGGGACACGGAAGCTCTCACCACACATATAAACAATGACGTCGAGAGACTGTCCCAGGCATCGGGCACATCTTGGAATTGTGCTCAAACCACTCGTTAACCCAGCAGGTATGTTAAATGGAGTGAACTTGGCAGTTTAAGGTCAGTCCCCAGAGACAACATTATCAGAAAAGTCATTTGTCTCCAGTGGAGAAAACACAGACATCTCTCAAACTCCTTGTTTCCACAGCTCTTGCCAGAACTTGATAGGAAAAAAAAAAAAAGAGTAGAACTTCAGAATCACGGAATCACAAAATCACAGAATCATTATGGTTGGAAAGGACCCTCAAGATCACCTAGTCCAACCAATAGCCCTACACTACTCTTACCCCTAAATCATCCCCTGAAGAAACACGTCTATCCTCTTCTTAAAAACCTCCAGGGATGGTGACTCCACCACCTCCCTGGGCAGCCTATTCCAATATCTAACCACTCTTTCAGTAAAGAAATTCTTCCTAATATCTAATCTAAACCTACCCTGGCACAGCTTAAGCCCATTCCCTCTAGTCCTCTCACTAGTCACAAGGGAGAAGAGGCCAGCAGCTGCCTCCCTAGAATGGCCTTTCAAGTAGCTGAAGAGAGCCATAAGGTCTCCTCTCAGCCTCCTCTTCTCCAGGCTAAACAACCCCAGCTCCCTAAGCCTCTCCTCATAAGGCCTGTTTTCCAGACCCCTGACTAGCTTAGTTGCCCTTCTCTGCACCCTCTCTAGTAGCTCAATGTCCTTCCTAAACTGCGGTGCCCAAAACTGCACACAGTACTCGAGGTGTGGCCTCACCAGTGCCATGTACAGTGGCAAGATCACCTCCCTGCTCCTACTGGTCACACTATTCCTGATGCAAGCCAGGATGCCATTGGCCTTCTTAGCCACCTGGGCACACTGCTGGCTCATGTTCAGCCGGCTGTCAATCAGCACCCCCAGGTCCTTCTCTGCTGGGGAGCTCTCCAGCCACACCTTCCCGAGCCTGTAGCGCTGCTGGGGGTTGTTACGCCCAAAATGCAGGACTTTACATTTAGCCTTATTAAAACTCATCCCATTGGTCTCTGCCCATCTATCCAGCCTATCTAGGTCCCTCTGCAGAGCCTGCCTACCCTCAAGCAGATCGACACTCCCACCCAGCTTAGTGTCATCTGCAAACTTACTAAGGGTGCACTCTATCCCCTCATCCAAGTCATCAATAAAGATGTTGAACAGGAGAGGCCCCAACACTGACCCCTGAGGGACACCACTTGTGACCGGCCGCCAACCAGACTTGACTCCATTGAGCACAACCCTCTGGACTCGGCCATCCAACCACTTTTTGATCCAGCCAAGCGTGTGCTCATCCAAGCCACAAGCAGCCAGCTTCTCAAGGAGAATGCGGTGGGAAACTGTGTCAAACGCCTTGCTAAAGTCAAGGTAGACAACATCCACAGCCCTTCCTTCATCTAATAAGCGGGTTACCCCTTCATAGAAGGAGATCAGTTTAGTCAGACAGGACCTGCCTTTCATGAAGCCATGCTGAGTGGACCCGATCCCCTGGCCACTCTGCAAGTGCTGCAGAAGCGCACTCAGGATGATCTGCTCCATCAGCTTTCCTGGCACAGAAGTCAGACCGACAGGCCTGTAATTTCCTGGATCATCCTTCCTTCCCTTCTTATATATGGGGGTAACATTGGCTGATTAGGGACCAGGGTTCTTGATTCCTTTTTTTTTTTTGACAGTATTTTGTTTGATTTTATGAAATGTCCAGATATCTAGCCTGCAGAACAAGCAAGGTAGTAATAATTTTAATCAGAGGAGCCTTGGAAAAAAAACAAAACCACATATGTAACATTTCCCTTTCATGCTGCCACAGCATTCAGATCCAGCTGCACCAGTGCAGCAATGGAGGCACCATTACCCAGAACATGAACCCGTACAGTTTTCATCTTTATCAATTCTTTCATTCTTTTCTTTTGAAGTATTCCAGACTTCAACACACAGGGAGTTCAAAGAGAGTTCAAGCTCACTGCATACACCAGGAGGGCTGAAATCTTTGGTTTCCATTTCACAGGGATCATTGCAGGTTCACAGAGCGGGTAAATGGTGACACCTAATATTTGTGCCAGCCTGGCACTCACTCTGTGCTGCTCAGCCTCCTAGCTCTGCTCATCACAGAGCTGGGATGGAAATCCATTTGCAGCTAGAAGGGCTTGGCACTTCAAAAGGGTGCTGTCAAAGTGCTCGGCCTAAAATATTATCTGTCTTCTCTTGTCTACATTTGTTTGAAAAATCCACGTTATCTTTCAACACAAAGGTGTTTTATTTCTAGGATAGCTTGGAGTGAATACTTTTCTGGGTCACTGTCAATGTCAGAATCAGTAACAGTCCTAGTTTGGCGAGTATGCAAAGGAAAAACAAAACAAAGTAGACACACACAGAAAAAGGGGAGACAGTGAAGACATGTTAGGAAAATAAAAACTTGGTTTGGACCTGCAGAACATTAACCAAATGTTCAATGAGAAAAAGCAGATTTTTGAAAGTTAGGGAAATGATATGCCTTGTGCCTTCTTAAATGTAGGCTTCAGATCTCAGATTGTTTTTTTAAAAATGCATATTGGTTTAAGTTATTGACTTATTTGTGGTCTGTGAAAAAAAAAGCCTTATCTATTATACTACAGTGCATACTAAAAGAGGGGAAGAAAAATAAGGGAACACTGCATTCCTACAAATGGAAAGGCTGGTGATAAATGGAATACGAGAGACTGCTCACAAATTGTGTGTTCCCAACAGTAAGAAGTCCAACTCTTTTGAGTCCTACTGAAATTTTTGCTTCAAAAGAAACTTGTGGTATCAAAAAGTAAGAGTACTGCTCCTGAATTAACACAATATATTGTTTGCTTCTTTCAAATATGTTGCACCATTTAATGTTACCCCTTTGATTTTAACAGTTTAAGAAGCTGATCTTTATCAAGCTGCTAAGTAAGACTGTCTCCCTTTCTGTTTGGTCAGAGAGTAGGTTCCAGTACGAGGCATGTAGGCCATGGCAGAAGGCCTGTTCATGGGATGGCTGGAGTGATTGTCACCCTATGGTGAGTACGGCACTTGCTTCTGGACTTGTAGACTTTTCATCTGGTCAGATTGCAACAGGACAAGGGGAAATAGATATAAGCTGAAAGAGGGGAGAGTTAGACCAGAAATTAGAAGGAGGTTCTTTTCCTAGAGGGTGGTGAGGCACTGGAACAGGTTGCCCAAAGAGGTTGTGGATGCCCCATCCCTGGCAGTGTTCAAGGCCAGGCTGGATGTGGCCCTGGATGACCTGGTCTAGTGCATGTGGCATACCTGCCCATGGCAAAGGGGTTGGAACTAGGTGATCTTTAAGTTTCCTTCCAACCTGGGCCATTCTACGATTCTCTGCAGGTACTCCCAGCCTGTCAGTGGGAAAGTTTTGCTGTTGCTGGGTACAGGCAGTGCTAGAGGTGAGCAGCCAGTACTTCGCCTAGACCTTCTGCTCACTCTCATTGGCTCTGATCAGCCCAATGTGATCGCTTGCTCCTCGTCATGCTACAAATAGCAAACGAAATCTGCCTTGACATTTCTTCATCCCATGCCTTCCTTCCAAATCAAATGGGTCTTGTAAGTACATTTAGGTGTCAGGTTTACAAAATTGTAAGCTCCCTAAGGCAGAGCCAGCGCCTGCACAAGACCCATCTGAATGAGGCCCTAAACCTAATTTGCAGCCTCTAGGCACTACAGTAATGTCACTTATTAAATACAAAAAACAATGAGAGGAAGGGACGTGCTATTCACAATACTGACTTTTTCCCATCCACAGATGCTTGGCAAGACTTCAGATCTGCATTTAGGGAGCATGTAGTCTTTGCTGAAATGGCCATTCTTTGTACAAATATGCTCCCAAGCAGCAATAAAAGGAAACAGATGCAGAATAACGTTAACAAATCACATACTCACTGCACTATACATATAACCTAATGCTTGTGAATAGTCCTACTGGGTTTCGATCTGTTACAGAAGCACAGACTTGTTGAAGGCATTGTCTTCTCTCACAGCATCAGCTCTCCATAAAAGTGATGAGTTTGAAGGCAAAGGAAACAGCATCCACACAGAAACTGGGGAACACCAGAGAAGGACAAAGTGGAGTAGAGCCACTTTCACTTTACCTAACAAGCTCTCAGGACTTGATTCATCTTGCAAAAATTTGCTATCTCAGCTTCCTCTGCCCCTATACAGAGACAGAGGGGGTGGGCTGATTCATCCATCCCAAGACATAAAGGGCCTGTTATGAGTCAAGGTGGTTGAAGCAGAGGGGGAGCCTGGATAACTTGCTTATACTGATCTCCCAATCTCACTCTGATGGATGAGTTATCCTACCCATTGCAGTGTCAAAAGTGAAGTGAGAGATGAATAAGTACATCCCCTGCTGTCTGGAATAGCCAGAGATCAGTCACATAGTGGAAAAGGTAGTTGTAACCTGCAGGCAATCAGATCATCTACAGTATGTGGCCTAACTTCGGTCGTGCCTCCTTCGCTCCACCAACCACATAAAGCCTAGCAGTTCCATCTAGAACAAGGCTCAAAGTTCTTATTGTTCTCTTGAACTTTGAGACTATAATAGGTATGACAACAAAATGATTCACTCAGATGAGATCGCAGAATCACAGAGTCACAGAATATTAGGAGTTGGAAGGGACCTCCAAAGATCATCTCGTCCAACCCCCCTGCCACAGCAGGATTCCCTAGACCAGCTCACACAGAAGCATGTCCAAATGGGTTTTGAATATCTCCATAGAAGGAGACTCCACAACCTCTCTGGGCAGTCTGTTCCAGGGCTCTGGCACCTCAACTGGGAAAAAAATTTCTACNCACAAGAGCACACTGCTGGCTCATGGTCATCCTTCCATCCACCAAGACCCCCAGATCCCTTTCCCCTTCACTGCTTTCCAAAAGCGTGGCCCCCAACCTATACTCATCATGGGGTTGGTCTTTCCCAGGTGCAAGACTCTACAC
>VWZX01010942.1:0-14585 GCA_013399015.1 Galbula dea | reverse complement strand
CAGGGTTGATTACCTTGCTCAGCTAATTATCAAGGGATGTCAGTGAGTCATTGAAATGTCAGGAAGAGACTCCAATTTAATTTATATTCCAGTACAAACACAATATTTAAGACGGTTACAAATAACTTCAGATGAATTTCAGATAGCTTTAGTAGACTATGCAGGACAATTAATAAATCATTATCCTCCAGAAAAATGGTTACCACTTTTACAGGGTCAGGAATTTGAGGAATTTCCAATTCGTTCAGAGACTCCTATAACAGGACTCACAATTTTTACAGATGCGGGGAGGAAGTCACGCAGAGCAGCAGTTACATGGCATGAGAATGGGCAGTGGAAAAGCCATCTTTTGCAAGGCCAAAAGCTAGATTCGTTACAAACATTAGAACTTGCAGCAGTAGTTTGGGCTTTTCAGAATTGGCCTCACGAACCACTTCAAACAAATTGGGGTGCTCCCTTGCCAAACAGACTAACGCTACCTCACAAGCGAGTAGTGGTTTACTCTTGGATGCAGATAGCATAAGACATGCAACTTTGCAAAACAGGGCAGCTATTGATTTCTTACTTTTAGCTCAGGAACATGGCTGTGAGGACTTTGAAGGGATGTGCTGCATGAACTTGTCTGATCATTCAGAATCTGTTCACAGGAGCATTCAGTTATTGAAGGATGGTGTGCAAAAATTACAGGTTCAAANTCAAACTTAAAACTTCACGTTCTTTGCTCAAGGTTACTGAGGGGGACTATGTGCAGAATATCAAGGAAGTTGGCAGCTAGAAGCAACAATAGGATACAAAAAGCAGAACTAAGCAATTGCAAAGTCTTAACTAAAAGTCCTCATGCACAGCACGTGAACAGCAACTTATAACCAATGAAACATGTACTAACAATCGCAGTTTGCCAATCAACAATAGGCTTGTGAAACATGACTGGGTAAAAACATATAAAAGGCTGTTGATATCTTTAATAAAGTAGCTTTTGCGAGATCACATTGATCGGTGTGCAGAGTCCATTAATCCCACAGCAACAGGAGGGAAAAAAAAAAACAGAAAAAACACCTTTTGCCAAACAGGCCATTCTGAAAGGAGAACCAGCAAGCAAATTCTTGCAAATAATACGACACTGTTGAAATAATATTTTCTGTCTGGATGATCTCATTAAATATGTTAATGCAGCTTCTTATACATAGATGTGGTTTATGTCTACCTGGAATACTTTGTTTCCTTCAGAAAATAGTCTTTGGATGTTAGAGATACCTTGCCTCCTTTATCCCTTTGTCTTTTCTTCACCATTCTTAATCATCACTGCTATTTCAAGAGTGTTTGACTGTTAAAGCTGGTTGCAGTCTTACACCAATAGTTCTGATTGCTTCTTGTTCATAGCCTTTTATATTCTCATCTTTTTCCCAGCATCAAAGTGGTGAGCAATTTCTTGACATTATTAACTTCTTCAGAAATATGAAATAATTTCCTCTTGCTAGTGTATGTAAGTGGATTTTTCACCTGCTACTTCTGTGTTATTCCTTCAATCAAGACATCAGAGAAGTATCTTGTCATGTTAGGTTGTTGATTACAAGTGGTAAGACACAATTAAATTCAATGGGTTGGGCTTTTACACATAAGAACTCACTTCTGCCGATTGGCATTGTAATGGCATTAGCTGGATTAAGGGACAGAGTTGTTAACCCTGTTTTCTTCCCAGCAGAACAACTGCTAAAATTTTTACCGTTCTTATCCAAAGCTGAACCCATTTAGGCTAGCTCTGACTAGTAGTTTACTGTTAACAGTTCTCCATGTTACCGCATGTAACAGCATTCCTCCCAGC
The DNA here is from genome assembly GCA_013399015.1 of Galbula dea. Lineage (NCBI taxonomy): Eukaryota > Metazoa > Chordata > Aves > Piciformes > Galbulidae > Galbula > Galbula dea. The sequence continues at coordinate 12,763 of VWZX01010942.1, read as the reverse complement.
TTCCTCTCAAGTCTGTTACTTGCTTGTGCCTGCCTGTATACCTCTGCTCCATTTTCACCATAATTTTCTCATCTTTTGGCTTCTGAACATAACTGCTTCTCTTAGCAACTCTTACACATAGCAATAATGTCAAATTAGGTCTCAGTATTTCCACCATTTTCTTTTTACTGTGCTTTCCAAACTGAGTTGGTATTAACGATTGCTTTGACACCAAACGCATCAGTTGGACCTTATTCCCTGAATTTGTTGCTGACTGGATTCAAACTCTAAATAGTGAAGGTTGCTCCTGCCTGAGCCATAATATGCCTTTACTGCAATCTTAACTTCCTTTTTCTTTCAAGTGTAAATAGAGGAAAAACATGCAAATGTGAAGTGAGAATAAATGGATGCAAATATTTACACGTCGTTTAGCAGCCAGCATAGACTGCTGACTTGAAGCACTTGAACACATTTTATATTTCACATTTAACTCTTGCTTCTTCAGAAGAAATGTTAGGAAAGGTTTCAAGTCAGTACAAATTGACATAATTCAAGTGTCATTGTCCGCAAGTAAGAAAACTGGAAGAAACTGACATTCTGTGAAGTAGAAAAGCCAAAGTTTGTTGGCATTATTCTGTTGATGATCTGTGTTGAAAGAGTTTACCATTGATTAAAGATCACCAGTACGTAGTTTCTCCTTCTGACTTGACATCAGAGGATGTTTCTTGAGCATGGTAATTTAGCATATCAGTCTTTTCAGCACATCACCAGTTGTAAAACTTGTTTGATAACACATTAAGGAATCCAATCAGCGCCTTGCTTTATGTCAGTGCAAGGAGTCTGCTTTTCTTTTTTGATGCATTTGCAGTATGTGTTGGAGGAGAATAAAATGCTGTTATTAAATGTCCTTGGCACTTATGTTTTTCTTTTGTGAAGCAGTGTTAAACTGATGAAAGGAAAATGAAGGACACAATAAGTAAGATCCTGCAGTACTGGCTGTTACCTGTTCCTGAAAAAGATTGAGTGAGCTGTCTGATGCTCTGTGGCACATTACAGAGCTTTGCTAGTTAGTGGCAGTCTCTGGAAGATACATTTTCACCACTGATGTGTATGCTGCAATTCATCCCATCTGTTAGCACCCCAGACTCTCCTGGAGATTATTCAAATTTACGTGCCTCAAAAGGATTTTGTAAACATAGTTCACTAAAAAAGTGGTTATCATCTTCCTCACTTAAAACCAGTGATGTTCCCCACTGCTTTGGAAATGTTAGCCTCTCTTTGGCATGGAACTGAAAAGTCATCAGATTGTTGTATGGCAACAAGTCTCTTCCTGTCACATGCGGCAAAGTTTAATGCTTAGATGAATGTATTCTCAAGAGTGTGTCAGGTTAATTTTTCTATTGAATGTAGGGTTTGATCACACAGGGTTGTGCTGCTGGTTGTTGTTCATATTTGAGATTAACTTCTGTTATTTGCCCATTGCTTTTTGTTGATGGATGGGTGAGACATGACTACCTAATTCTCTTTGAAGAATTACATTTCAGCAAAATGAAGATAAACGTGAGATACTTAAACAGTGCTTACCTCTGCCTAATTGAGATGGTTTATTCATGATGCTGGAATAAAGAGCATCATCTCTACAGAAAACCCTGCAGCTCCCTTCACGTTAATGGCTGAAGATGACATCTTACTGGTGCATATGGAAAAGGCAGAAATATTTGATGTCTGTTTATGTTTCAGTCTTCATAGGCAAAGCCTGCTTCCATTTTTTATGTTAGGAGTTGGAAGGGACCTTGAAAGATCAATCTAGTCCAACCTCCCCCCCCCACCAAACCAGAGCAGGATTCCCTAGACCATGTCATACAGAAACACGCCCAGACAGGTTTTGAGTATCTCCAAGGAAGAAGACTCTACAAGCTCTTTGGGCAGTCTGTTCCAGTGCTCTGGCACCCTCACTGTGAAAAAAATTTTTTTCTTGTTTTAGCATCCTTTTTGAAGGAGAGGAGCTACCAACACTGGGGGAGCAATGGCTTAAAAAGACTACAGAAAGCAGTGCTCTGCAGTCACCTTATAACCATGAGATGGCACAGGTCTTGTGCACAAATTCAGTCCGATAGCATTACTCGCCAGCTATAAAAAGGCATTGTAATCAAGGAGGTCCCTGACAACTGGGTTGAGGCTGTAGTGCCCGTTTTAAAAAAGGTGGAGGATACAGGGAACTATTGGTTGATTACCAATCAAGTATTGGTTGACTACCTTAGTCTCCAAAACAGTAATGGAAAATGTGCTGTATGTGCTTTTGGAATCCATCACCAATACAGGAAGGGCAAGATAATGAGGAGCAACCAGCAGAGTCATGAGGGCAAATGATACTTGATGAAGCTGATTGTTTTCTAGGTTGAAATGACTACTTAGGTTAACAAAGGACAAGCCATTAATTTAATTATAAAATTCAGTACAAGTATAACAGTGTGCAAATACTTAATGTATTACTAAACGTTCCAGATTGCTATTGTTAAAAGTCAACAGGAATGCTCTCAGTTAAGATTTTGCAACTTTTGATTCATTGCATTCTTTCTGCCATGTGCATTTTATACTCTGAGCTGGCTTATGTGTGGTACTGGGTCTGCACCATAGAGGTGTGAATTACTTTCGCAATAATCTGGTATAATCAGCATTACTGAAATTACAGAATCACAGAATCATTACGGTTGGAAAGGACCCTCAAGATCATCTAGTCCAACCGGTAGCCCTACACTACTCTTGCCCCTAAATCATCCCCTGAAGAAACACATCTATCCTCTTCTTAAAACCATCCAGGGATGGTGCCTCCACCACCTCCCTGGGCAGCCTATTCCAATATCTCACCACTCTTTCAGTAAAGAAATTCTTCCGAATATCTAATCTAAACCTACCCTGGCTCAGCTTAAGCCCATTCCCTCTAGTCCTGTCACTAGTCACAAGGGAGAAAAGGCCAACACCCACTTCCCTAGAATGGCCTTTCAAGTAGCTGAAGAGAGCGATAAGGTCTCCCCTCAGCCTCCTCTTCTCCAGGCTAAACAAGCCCAGCTCCCTAAGCCTCTCCTCATAAGGCCTGTTTTCCAGACCCCTGACTAGCTTAGTTGCCCTTCTCTGCACCCTCTCTAGTAGCTCAATGTCCTTCCTAAACTGCGGTGCCCAAAACTGCACACAGTACTCAAGGTGTGGCCTCACCAGTTCAGAGTACAGTGGCAAGATCACCTCCCTGCTCCTGCTGGTCACACTATTCCTGATACAAGCCAGGATGCCATTGACCTTCTCAGCCACCTGGGCACACTGCTGGCTCATGTTCAGCCGGCCGTCAATCAGCACCCCCAGGTCCTTCTCTGCTGGGGAGCTCTCCAGCCACACCTTCCCGAGCCAGTAGCGCTGCTGGGGGTTGTTACGCCCAAAATGCAGGACTTTACATTTAGCCTTAGTTTAGTCATGTTCTAATTGTGCCTAATGCATTATTATTTTGTTAAATATTCCATAGCAAAGAAGCTCAATAAATTAGAAGGAACAATGTTGAATAATGCTACTGTCATTCATGAGATTTGCAATGAAGTGTAGAAGAATTAGACTGCCAAATGAGTTGAAAGGATTTTAAGTGAATGTATGGTAAGGAAAATTATTCTAAAATTCGTGGGTGCCACAAAACAGTTGACTATTTTAAAAGTTCTTGCCTTTTATCCCTGAAAGCTTCATTCTTGTATATCACCACTGTGTTATGTCCCCTGCTGCAGCTATAGGTCTTTCTTCTTTTTATAATAGCTCCCACAGCTTGATTATTTTATAATCTTTTGGCAACACAGTTTGTGCTTGAACAAAGACTCTCTTTCTAGGGTACAAGTCACTTAGTCTGGGAATGGTGAGAGATCCAAAAAATACTGTTAAGAGAGACTGTAAAAGCATGTAGCCAGCTGAGAAGGAGACACAAAGTGTGGCTGTCTTAGGGAAAAGCTAATACCTTGAAATGGTATTATGTTTATGTTCTTGAACAAGACTGCAGCTTAGGCTTGGATACAGTATCTCAAAATGGTATATGAAAGAGACTAAGTTGTATCTTTTTAGGAGCTGAGGACTTAGTGCAATTAAATATCACTCATTAGCAAGGAAAATGCCTGAGGTATTGTAAAAGAACCTGTGCAGTCAGAATTAAGAAAGATTGTCAGTTCTCAGGAAGAGGATGGACCCCAGCACAGTGGTACATGGCCCAGGAGAGGGTGTCCTCTTCGGTGATGCTGTCCTTTGAAGCATCTCTCACAATAATTAATGAAAATATCAGAGCAGATACCTGAATATCAGAGCAGGAGTTACAACAAAAATTGGCTTGGATGAAAGGAACACAGAACCTCTTCTTACACTGGAAAATGGGAGACAGTGAAATAAATAGCAGTGATCCACCAGGGAAGCACAGATCTAGTTGTTGAAAGCCCATAGTGGATAGACATGGGCATTCACATGTTCCTCCTCTTCCCTGCGTAGAAATGGGAACATTGTGGCCATGCTGTGAGCCCTCCTCTCCTTTTTAGCAAGCTGACTGTTAAAATCTTGCTTTTATGCATTACATAGTTTCTATTGGCAATTCCGTTTAGGGTCACAGAGTCCAAAAGTGGCCCCAACTGGCAAATGTTAGATAGTGAGAATATATGCATGAAAACACACAAGTTGTAAGATGTCTCCTGGCCTTCCTTAGGGAATGAGACAGGAATGATTTCCTCATAAACAGAGAAGACAAAGCTGGAATTCAGCCTCTTGGAAAACTGCAGCTGGTTTTCTCTATGAATTGGGGTTTGTATCTGTGTGTTTTGGCTGCTGATGTCAAGACCTTAAAGGGCAACAGAAAGAAATGATGTAATGCACAAATATAAAGATATTGCTAAAACATTTACGTGATAAAATTATGTGGAAAATGTACCTTTTTTTCTCTAACAGAAACCTAATGGTGAGATATACTGAATGTTTCTAAGGGTTGTCAAGACTTGAACAGATTTGTCTTTACAAAATAGATTAAGGTAAGATTTTTTATTTTTCATGGAAATATCTGTTTCTGTAAGCTTTTAAAAAATTGTTAAGCTACTTTATATGATTAATCTACTTTGTAATGAAAAAAATGCCTTGAAATTGTCAAAATGAAAGAAAAAATATCTATGAAATATTAGAGGTAAAATAATGAAGTAAACTTTAATCCTAAAGGATACTGACACTGAAAACAGTATTTGCTAATGAAGGTTTGACTATGATAGATTCTGTGCTCCATGTGTGTGAGAACATTTCTTGGTCCAAGTCCAGTGCTTGACAGTGAAAGAATAAATCTTGATTATAGCATACACATATAAACAGACTATTTTGAGGTGATTGAGGAGGTGCTGTTCTTCTGGCTCTTGCCATTACCTTTCACGCTGAAGGGAGAGGCTTTAAACAAAGTGTCAAATTTTTTCAAGGAGAACCATAACACAGCTCAGATAGTCTTTCCTCAGCTTATTTATCACCTTGATATGTTAGAGGAGGAAATCCTGGAGCCCCAGATTGTTACAGATTCTACCAGTAACCTTAAGGTAACCCACCTTTATCACCCCAACTCCACTTGAATCTCTGGACTAAGAAACACAGATGGAACTCTGGAATTAGCAGAAGTTGGCCCTGTAGGTTGATACACAACTTAAACATGAACCATGAGCTCCTTGGTATGCCTGGTCAGCCTAAACAGAAACATAATGCAGTGACTGTGGCATCAGATGAAAGTGGTTCAGATAAAATAAATTGAACCTCATTTGAATTAATAGAGCTAAAGAGCTGTGGGCTTGTGCCTAGGAGTGGAGAGTGGATGTTAAGCTGAATGCTGATGAAGTGAAGGAGCCAAACCAACACTGTGTTGGTATTCTTCCGCCACCAAGAGCTGGTTACAATAGCCCTTCTGAAGCACAGATTTTTGTGCTTGTCCAGATTTGTTGTTCTTCTGATTTAAATACAGTTTTAAATACTTGTTACAGACCTAAAAGAGATACTATTTTATAGGTAACTATTAAGCTGCGTTAGCCCTCTACTTTTAATAACCAATAGCCTAAGCAAATTGTCAATTAAAATGACTTATTCCTGTTAATTAGAGATATCTACAGTGAAACTCTAGCCACTGACATGAAACAGGCTTCTATGCTATAAGACAGTCTGCTGTAATAACAGGAACAAAAAAAAAAGCCATAAATACATTTTCTGCTATCATTCCATAGTAAAATAATGTGTTCTTTTGAAAAGGGATTTGGGGTAAAAGCTTTTATAAGAGAGTCTTTTGCAAAGCTTATGAAGGCAAGATTGATACATAAGAGTCCTTGAATCTTAATTAATCAGGATTGAGAACTACAATCAGAAAGCTAAGTAAATTTTTAATATGCACTGGAGAATTTTAAGTGTAATAATCCATTGCCTTTAAATAGAAAAGGAAAGCTGACAGTTTTGAATGATGTTCCAGTCTGATGTTCTGTTGAAATAAGTCTATTTGGACACAGGTTTTTTGCCTCTCACAAGTATTAATCTAACTGGGTATTGGAAATATGTATAGATAGCTACAAACAAATGAAGACAGATTTTAAATCTAATAAAATAGAAAATTCCATGATTAAGAGTATTGTGTATCTTTCCTCCTTTTACAACACACAAAGGTTTACTATCATTAGTAGATGACATTTCCAATTATTTCTGTCAGTCCTCTCCCAATTTCTGTGTGATTTTTCTTGCAGTATTCAACCCACTGCTTTCATGTATCATCTACAGAAATTTTAAAAGCTGAATGAAACATTGTGGCCACATCTGGTCAATTCAGCATTTTCTCATCTGTGTTACATATTTCTAAACAAGTTTTTCTCTTTACATTGTCTAGTTATGCTTCTCTCATTTACCAGAAAGAGAGATTGCCTTGCTAAAATGGCAGGATTGTTCCTCAGGTTATACTAAGATAAAGGGAAAAGTCTTATTTGTTCCATTAGTCTCTTTAAATTTCACTCTAGAATTCAAACTATGACTATTATCCTTTGTTACAGTCTGATTCTGTTCCTGTTAGAGACTAACTTGAAAGGCGGGTGCTTCTTTTCCCATTGTTATTTCATTAGCAACCACATTCTGAAGAGCTAATTCTTAGTCTAAGCAGCACCTACTCATTTTTCTGATCTTGGTAATAATTTCCACTTGCTCAATGGGAGGTCCTTTCATCCAAAGACTTAAAGCGCTTGACTTATATTTAGCTTGACAGCAACCCATGAATACAGGTGTTATCAGAAGGGCATGACTTGTAGGGATATGGACCATGTAGCATAGTACTGTGTGGAAATATCTGTGTGTCGTCATGTAGGAATATTAGCTAGAGGTTGGGTCCCCAGTCGTGGCTTTCAGGCCAAATAGTGTGGTGCTAGCTTGCTTATTTCATCATGCTTGCTTCTTTTGTCTCTTGCTTTTTCACCATGCAGTCTTGATACTTCCACCGTTGCTGACCGTACTGTAAAAAAGTCAGCAGAATCACCCAAAATAGTACAGAATTCCAATTCTTGGGTCCTTAACCTACCTTAGTATTAGTCCTGAATTTGGTGGAGGAAGAGGAGCAATAAAAATCAAGATTTGTGCTTTCAAGGTAAACCAGACAAGACCAAACCCCATCTTTTAGTTTCCATGTTGTAAACTAGGGTTTTGAGATCTAACCAATTGTGGGTTTTTGAAGATTACTGCTGTTGGCATCCAGTTACTAGTGGTGTTCACCAGGGCTCAGTGCTGGACTGCTCCTGCTCAACATCTTTATTGATGACTTGGATGAGGGGATAGAGTGCACCCTTAGTAAGTTTGCAGATGACACGAAGCTGAGTGGAAGTGTCTATCTGATTGAGGGTAAGGAGGCTCTGCAAAGGGACCTAGTCAGGTTCAATTGATGGGCAAAGGCCAATTGTATGAGTTTCAATAAGGCCAAATGTCACGTCCTTCATTTTGGTCACAACAACCTCCAACAGTGCTACAGTCTTGGGGAGGAGTGGCTGAAGAGCTGCCCAGCATAGAAGGACCTGGGGGTGTTGTTTGACAGCCACCTGAACATGAGCCAGCAGTGTGCCCAGGTGGCTAAGAAGGCCAATGGCATCCTGGCTTGTATCAGGAATAGTGTGACCAGTAGGAGCAGGGAGGTGATCTTGCCACTGTACTTGGCACTGGTGAGGCCACACCTTGAGTGAGTTTAGGCACTGCAGTATAGGAAGGACACTGAGGTGCTGGAGAGGGTGCAGAGAAGGGCAACTAAGCTAGTCAGGGGTCTGGAGAACAGGCCTTATGAGGAGAGGCTTAGGGAGCTGGGGCTGTTTAGCGGAAGAGGAGGCTGAGAGGAGACCTTGTTGCTCTCTTTAGTTACCTGAAAGGAGGTTGTAGAGAGGCGAGTGTTGGCCTTTTCTCCCTTGTAACTAGCAATAGGATGAGAGGGAATGGGTTCAAGTTGTGCCAGGGCAAGTTTAGATTAGACATTAGGAAAAATTTCTTCACTGAAGGAGTGGTGCAGTATTGGAATAGGCTGCCCAGGGAGGTGGTGGAGTCACCATCCCTGGAGGTTTTAAAAAAATGGGTAGTTTTGGCACTTTGGTTGATGGTTTACAGATAACAGTAGTGTAGGCCTATCGGTAGGACTTGATGATCTTGAAGGTCCTTTCCAACTGTGATGATTATATAGTTCTATAAACTCCAAACAGCACTTCTAAAATTACAGGGAAAATAAAGTGATATATCACCATTATGCAAAATAAATTACCTACACAGTCAAATGCTTACCACCTTACTCTACATCAGCTCAAGCCAGTCTCTTTCTAGCAAGAATAAAAGAATGCTAAATAGTGAAGTCGGGCTCCTAGTAAGACCAGTTCATACAATAGAGTTCATATTCACAGATGGATAGTCAGCAGCCTCTGACTTTGATTCTCCACACAAATGCAGTGAATGAGGAGTTGCTCTGTGAATTCAAATCCATTCTGTCACGTGAGTCATCACATTGTCATGTGTGTGCTGACAAATCAAGTCATAATATTGTTAAAAGCTATCCTCTTTCTTTCTCCTTTTCCCCTAGGACGACTAGTGTGTAGATAGCCAAATTGATAGGAAAGAATGTGTCACTGTCCCTCAGCTATTTCACTCTTTTTAAGTACAATGAAATGAAGTTTGCATTTAGATGATGGGAACAAAGAGCTGAAGTGTAGCTATGCATTTGTTTCTGTTACTGTGCTTCAGAGCCCACAAATCATATCTCTGAAGTTCATATAATGAGGTGTTGTAAAAGTGCATGCAGGAGCAACAAAAAGGAGAGAGGATATGCTTTTGTCATATGCCTGACTTTTTAGTGGATTTTGTTGTCAGGATATTCATTATCTGTGGGTCTGGTAGTGTGACGCACTATTAAAGTGGTGTAACATTTCCTCTAAGTTTCTGGGTTTAGTCGCATATAACTTCAATCATGCAGGTACCCTGTGGCATCAGAAACCCTATGTCAGACTTCTTTGCAACTCTTAGCTCAGAGTGAGGCACTATATGGAGTTCCAAACTTGGTGGGCTTCAGTGTAAATACATAAATAATTAGTAACTAATTAATTTGCTGTTCAGATACCTTATTGTGGGTCAAACCCTTCAGTCTTCAGAAGTGCCCACACAGCAGAAGATTTTTTTTTCTCCAAAGTTTTTCTGTGTTGTGATGGACGGTGAATTAGCTGAAAAGCCAATTAGGAAAATAACCTAAAATAATAAAAATAACCTAAATAGGAAAAAAATTCTTCAGTAAGATTGTATTTTTGTCTGACCTGCTGTCTTAAGTTTGGCTTTATCCTGAGATAACTTTTCTGTAACAATAATAGTGGCTCTGTGAGATCTGATTGAATTCTCCTGGTTCTCTTTCCCATCCCATCATGAGAGGGGTCAATGAGTGAACAAGCAACAGTGTGGGGCTGAGCTGCCACATTGTCTAAACCATGACATCCATTCTGGATTTCCCTACACTCCTCTTGATTTTCTAAGTCTTTAGTTTGGGTAAAATTAAAAAGGGAATAGTTGCAAAGATGACCTTGTAATGGAAATGAAAAGCATCTACCTAAGAGTGTAGATGTAAGTATGTATAAACACTGAGCAGTGCGGGTACTGATATTTTGAAAATGGAAAATAATTTTTATATGACTTTGTGTTTTGAATGCTTTGATAAACAACCATGAAGGCTGATTATTTCTGGAGTTGTAGGCAGCTTGGAGTAACTGTAAACATCAAAGTCACTGACTGCATCATCCTTAGTTAGCTAGCAGGGTATTAATCTGGAAAGAAAGCACAGGAAAACATTTAGGAATCCCTATCCTTTTATATTAAAAAATATTCACAAAGTAGGAAATGAGACAAACTGCAGGTAACAAACTTAAAATGTTGTGCCCAGATACTTCATGAACAAGTACTGCTTCTAGAATAAATTTTAAAAAAAGCATATTCATAATGTATCAGCATTTTGTCAGTAATATGCCCTAGCTTATCAAACTCCAAGATCTCCATTTCATTTAATTGCAGGGAAGACCATTTCACAATAACGTTGATTTTCCTTGGAAGGTTTATAGTAAATGATGCTTTGGTTGAGATTCTGGTGTAAGAGGATAGGTTTTCAAGTTGTGCAAACCCTCTGAAAGATGGATTCTCTGCTTTTGCATGTTCTTTGCAGTCTGTGGAGCTATTAGCAGTAACAGTGGACATTCCTGCTTGGGATGTTATGATCGAAGTGTTTCTTCTCTCCTTCACTGTAGAGGAGTTAGCTGTCTGCTGGTGAAACATGTTTGGCCATGAACTGCTGGCTCAGAGCACTTGTGTTACGAAGTATGACCTGGTCTTTAACACTTAAACAGGTAGAAAAACAACTGAGAATATAAATATTTTATTGTATTCTCTCTTTGCATACATATTTAAATGTTTTTATTATTTAATGGGATCACTTACAGTATTTGACAATGCATTAATTGCTGTAACTTTAAAACTTTAAAAGCATGTTCAATGTTAATGTTCAAGTGTTGTAAAGTGAATGCTGAGTATTGGTAAAATATGTGACATTTATTATGCTACATTCTGTGCTAACCCAGAGCTAATGGAAATTACAGACTATGGCCTGTACTTGTTCCCATTAAGGATACTTGCTCTCAGTATCACTTCAGGCTGCTTTTGTCTGATCTCTTTGTCTGCTTTGCAGTTTGAGCTGCCTAAACTCTTAACACCCGTGATCAATTCCACTCCTATAAGGATAAATGCACTAGGCAGGGATCACAGGAAGCAGTGCAGTTGAAAGCAGGTGAAAACTTGCAGTTAAGACTGAGGCTGTGGAAAAGCACAATGTTCCGTGAACAGAAAGTTGTAAGTTCTGTTCTCAGATCTGTCACCATGTCTCAGTGCCTATAAATAAATCAGTAACTTGATTCTTGAGTTCCTTCATCAGTGAAGCAAAAATCACAGTGTTACTGTTACCAGGAAATCAAGGGGGTATTTAAAAAAATGGGCAAGACAAAGTGGCAGACTAGAAGGGTACATCCTGCTTAACATACAAGTAGGACCTTAGCACCTAAAGTTTGTGGTCTGTTCTGTGCCAGAGTGTCATATTGTGCATATACATGTCTTGTTAGAACAGTTTAATTTATCTCACAGAAAATCTTTCCAGCAGTTGTCCTCCCATAACTCTCATGATGATTTACTTGAATGCTTTCCAAGGCTCCTTCTTTTCCCAATAAACTAGATTGCTTCAGATTGACTGTGCTGTGGTATAAAATATTTGCCAGGAATTTCTGTTAGAGGAACTGGTGGAAACACCACTGGACTTGACTCAAAATCAGACAATCATATGGTTTGCTACATATTTATACTGGCAGCTCTTGATCATAAGTGTCAAACTTAGGTATATTAAGATTCCTGAAAAAATCTAATGTTTGGCCTTTTGCATTATGGACAAAGAACAAATCTTGTGATGGCAAGTGGTTGAAAGATTTCTATCCCATGCATGTGGACAGAACATGAAAGAAATTGAAATTCTCTGCAGATATAACAAAGGAATATTGGTGGCCAGCTGCCTAGTGAAGGGGAAGTTGTCACCCCCATGGTGAGTAAGAGGTGGGAGGAAGGTACTCATAGGCTCTGAAGGGACTCAGAGGCATAAACAAGTAATTCTTACTTTTGATGAGTTGAACTAGTGGTGTTATATCAACAAACCAACAGTCTGGAAGTAAAATTATTTCTATCGACAGTAGTCTGATTAGGTCTGCATTGCATTATTGAAGTCCAGGAACAAAACGTGAATTAAGACATATGAATAGTTTGGATTACATGGATAGGCAGGGAAAAAACCTGCCCAAAAATACTCTTTAGGAAGAATCTGCAAGACTTAGACACAGTTTGTTTTGTGGTGAGGGAGATCAGGGTCATTAGACAAGACCCAGATGGCAGGCAGATGTGACAGCTATCTAACAGCAGGTAGCAGGTGTGGTGTTGTTGAAAGAAGGTACCTACAAGTAGGACTAGTCTGAAAGCACTTTTTTTTCAGTAAAAATCAGATGTTAAAAATAACATGCAGTTCCCAAGCCATCTGCTAAAACAACTTTTCCATAAACTCCACTCCTTGACTCACAAGGTGGTGGGTAGTTCTCCTGCTTCCCCATCTGCTCTGAAGGTCCTAGGATTTGCAGTAATAGCTTGCTGTTACCTACCCATTTCCCCTTTACATAGGATCATAGGATTGTCAGAGTTGGAA
>VWZX01010941.1:60046-91282 GCA_013399015.1 Galbula dea | reverse complement strand
GCTGCTTTCAATGAGTTCCTCACCCAGTCTGTACTCACAGCCAGGATTACTCCTACGCAAGTGCAGGACCTTACATTTAGATTTATTAAACTCCATTTTATTCTCTTGGGCCCATCCTTCAAGTTTATCCAGATCCCTTTGGATGGCATCTCGCCCCTCTGGCGTATCAACCACACCACTCAGCTTTGTGTCATCTGCAAACTTGCTGAGGGTGCACTCGATACCCTTGTCCAGGTCATTAATGAAGACGTTGAAAACACCGGTCCCAAGATGGAGCCCTGAGGGACACCACTCCACCCGGAAAAAGAGCCATTAAGCACGACTCTCTGATACCGTCCTTCCAGCCAATTTCTTACCCATTGAACAGTCCACTCATCAAATCTGCATCTCACCAGTTTTGAGATGAGGATGTCATGAGGAACCGTATCAAAGGCCTTACAAAAATCCAAGTAGACAACAAGTACTGGAAAAGCTATTAATAACTAGTTAAAAATAAACCAATCAAACCTTTAAATATGAAACAAGTCCATCTATTTACATTCATCAGCAATGATTGGCTTCAATTAGAAGGAAGTGTATCAATGAACAAACAAACCAAATAACCCCTGCTCTTGAGCCTGGAAGCATGTCTGTTTCCTAGTTCCCTAAGAAGTGCCTTTGGTGATGCCCAGGACTGTGAGTACGCCTGGAGCTGGCTCTCCCTACTTCACACTGGCATCCAAAACCTTGATAAACAAAATCATCAAAAACTAGCCAGGTGTGTATCAAGCTGCATCCACATCAAATCAGCTACGTTAACTTTAAGCAAGAGTGAAGTATTAGAAAATTAGTAACTGAAATTTTAGATTTTCTCAGAGAGCTAGTTAGATTTTAAAGTAAAAAATATACTCAAGCATATTAATGGAAAGCTAAGAACAGTAACTTTTTAGATGACTCAGTTCAGGGTCATGGGAGGATTGTCTTTTACAACCAACACATACAACTGAGTCTGGGCTTTCTGCGATATATAGTCATAGCCACTCTCTTTTTAAAGTATGAAAAGGGATATTATAGTACATGCCTTGTATCCGGCAGTTTAGCAGTATGTTCTACCAGAAATGTATATATTACTGGTATAAATCCTGCCTTTGGTATTATTTTGGGGTTTATATAAAGGCTGCTTGAGGTAAGCAAGCATGAAGCATGAAGTACGTTCTGGAAGCATAAAACCAATACTCTAGCCATGAGGTGAGGCAGAGAAAGATATTCTTCTGCACTTTTTAACAGCTTTTATATCTAAGCAAGATATCATACATGCAAGTGTTTAGTTGGTAAGTGCCTAAATCTTTTATTGATAACACCCTCTCACAAGCTGATGTCATTTGCCAACAGTGACCAAGTCCTCTACTCAGACATTTATTACACGTAAGTTGTTGAAGTCTAAGTGGTCAACATTATTTTCCTCTCTGATTCTTTTCTTACTTTAGAACTGTCTGCTGTCCTCCCATGCTTACCCACATTAAAGTTCACACTGTCCTTAGTTGTAAGATTTACAGTACCTCTTAATTAGTCCAGAGAAGTGACATTGCTATCGCTTCATGAGTGTAAGGACACTAGCAAGATCTCCATCCTTTTGTGCTCAAGGGAATTCTCCTTTCTCCTCCAAGGTTAATGCCTGTAACACCTCTGGAAGCTAGTAGCTACACAGGCTGCTTAACTTCAGATACCCAAAATCTCCCAGCTAGTCGAGGATTTAGAAGTGACTGCAGACTGCTTGCATTATTTCTGAATGCCTGAGAGGTTACATGAACAAACTGTGTAAGAAAAGCCTGAAAAAATATAAACGCTGTATTAGCTTCCATTAACCTTCAATTTGATCTTAAACCACTGGATTAAAACTTTATGGGTTGAGGTTTTAATTAAAATTTTCTCTTTAAGAATACGTGCAATGCCAGAAGTGTGTGCTGTTAAATATATGCAGCCTCTTCTATTCAACACAAGCTGGTACCTGTAAACAGGCTGGGAGGAATGAAAGATGAGGAATGACAAAGCTACATAAGCACATAAATCTTTCACCCTTTATTCACAGGAAGGTTTTTCATGATTCTCAATTTCTCACCTCATTTTATGGGTTAGTTTTGGGCTAATTTAATGAGGATTGGAATGAAAGATGTTTGATTGCTCCCACTTCCTTTCACTGATTTAAAGCAAAAAGTAAGTATTTTTGCACCTTGCACCTAATAGCAATATATGAAGCAGGCTTGCTATCACAATATAATCTAGCTACGTATCCCAATATACTAGAAAGTTTTAACTGTTAGTTCACAAAGAAAGAGAAGAGTTTTGTTATTAGAAAAAAAAGTGTTTGTGACTCATGAGAGCTAATGAAACAGGCAAAGTTTTGATGTTTGCAGTACTTCCTAGGAGAATTGACTGTATCATCCAGGACTGTGTAAGACCACTTTGGCAAGATTTTTTTTCTCCTCAGCAGGAAAACTCATTCTATAGTAGAGAAGCCAAGCCCCTGTAGGCTCTTCTTCACAGAGCAGTCTTTTAGCTCGTTGGTTTTTTTTTTCCTGATTTTTCTGAATCTATTACCATGATTGACAAAATATTATGAAGTGTCATATTAAATGTATTCAAGTGAAGTGTTCTTATACAATATTTCATGTTTTATTTCTCATCTTCATTCTGTCACATTCTGGGTAAGTCTTTTTTCTTATTTACAAGTAAATAGCTTTACGATTTACTGTGGCTAGGAAACATCTATACATATCTAGAAGAGCTCACATGTACTTTTTTCTCTTCAGTTAAAGTCTACAAACAAGACTTCTCATTAAATGGTCATGTGACAAAAATCTATCAAATACTGTTCCTACTACATGCAACCCCTCAACCTACCTACTTTGCGATGAATTAAAAGTACCACTCAACAAATAACTGTGTAACTTCCATTACTTATTAAAAAAACCCAAAAATCATCAGCCAAAGCTTGGCTAGATTCCATGTCTCTTATGTCTCACTACCTTTTTGTGGAGTTCTTTATTTACCTTCCAGAGGAGGGGTGAGGGTGGATTTTTGGTTTTATTTCTCACAAAGCACAAAATGTTCCTTGTACCTGATGACTGCTTGCTCTGACTGCACCTGCTACCATAGTTTAAATCATACTGCCAGGCCAGCACTAGCCACTGCTAACACCTCCTTACTTGACAGTGGTCTGCTTCAACTCTGACTCCAGTAAGAACTGTTAACAGAGACCTACAAATGCAGATTAAGATCAGAAATACCAAAGAGGATTGTTTTATAAAAGATGTATAGCTATTGTACCACTCTTATCCAATGCACAAAGTTAGGAAATACAATATATATTGAATGATGTAGAGTACAATTACAGATAGGAAGAATTTTGGCTTTGATTACACTTCAAAAAAAGCCATCAGTTTCTTCCCTAAGAAATCCTTTATGCAGCTCTTCATTACAGATGTTATGTTATAGCTTCTATTTCCCAAAGGAATTCTCGCTCTCTTCACACTCAGAGACACACTCATCTCTGTCTGACAGGGCAAATGCCACAAGATCTGCTTGCCCTTCACTGGAGAAAATCTCCCCTCAGCACTGCAGGACTGTTGCACTCTGCACATCACAAGAGAGGCTCCTGTCACGAATTTCATCTCGGAATGGTTTCTTACACAACTCAAGTTTCATGCACACATAAGTAAATCCCTAGTCACTAGTAGCACAGGCAACTAAATGCAGCTCCTCAGGTACTTTATTTAAAGAATAAAAATTAAACAAAAAAAAAAAAGCTACTTGAGAAATAATTCAACTAGTTGAGAAAAAATGCAAAGAACTGCTACTTTACTTCTTCTGCAGTTTTATGACAAAGCAACAGCACTGGATTTTGCACTCTGTGTTTGTGGGCATCAGATCATTAATTACTAATCAAGCTGGTTCACATGTATTGGTCAATGGTGCTTGTTGAACACTAATAAAAATCTCACACTCGTATCACTTTAGCTTATTACAGTATTACCTGCAAGAAGGTTCCGCACACTTTTCCCAAAGGTTTATGGAAGTAAAAAGTGTTACAAGAGGTTTTAAAGTAATTTAATTTGAACACTCAAACTTCTTGTCTACTGCTATTTGTTTTCCACCCATACTGCCTCTTTTCAGCTTTTCACTTTGTATTTGAAAACGATTACCAACAGAAGAATAGCACTCCTACAGTAAGGCTTGCTTTCAAAGCTGTGTTCTGATCTTTAAAACCATTATCAAATCCATCCTACCTGCATATTCATTAACATGCCCTCTTCTCTTTCCTGTGAAGTCCCCCTGTTGAAAGCCATTACCATAAAGAAAAAAGTGTAGACTTCATTCAGATATATACCAGTTGTCTTCAAAGCTGACGGCACACAAGATTATGAATTAGAATGAAGTTGCTGCTGTAAATTCTGTTTCTGGCTGAGCTGACACTCTGAGATTTTTCAGGCTATTCCAAATAAGTGATGGCTGGTACTCTTCCTACCTTCATAAAGGAAAATTGTTAGGTCCTAACAGCAGTGGTGGTTAATGTAGAATTTAACATATGAACCTGATTACTTTTATCAGTTCACGTAGCAATTACTGTAGCTGAACAGATATTGTAGCTCTCAGGGATAAAGGGAACATAAGCTAAAATACTAAAAGACATAAAGAAGATTTATCTTAAAAAAATTAAGCAATTATGTGTCAAACACCCTTGCACTTGCCTTACAAATAAGAACAGTCTTAAAAATATTTAAGAACTATATGAATGGAAAAAGAGAATCAATTAAATGCTTGATACCACTAATTTAATAAGCCTAATGTAGTAACAATATGGCATAATTACTTATTTTGCCAGTGAGTAAATCACAAGAACAATCATATTCCTACTAGCCATTATCTGTGGCTTCAGTAAATGGTAACAATGATCAGGAACAATATTTCTACCCTAACAAACCATAACTATAAATAATCCAGTATGTATTTAGATATGGATGCACTTTCAGTGTTTCCTCATACTAAACCCTCTCTTTTTATCATGAAAAAGTATGTTTTCTGTATGAAACTACGATATTATGAACCATTTTATGACAGCAGGCACTCTGTGAGTTGCTTGTTCAGTGGTTTCAGATTGAGTCCACTATTCTGTCTCTCTCTTGGTATTTCATATGATTGAATCTGAACCATATCTCTTACATATGATAGCTGACAAAGAATTTTGTCCTTTCGAAGTACCCAATAAGCATGTTCTTCTTAGAATAAGTTAGAACACACACAACCCAGTTTCATTTCCAATTTACCTTTTTAATTAGCTGGAGCATCTCACTCAAAGACATTCCAGTGATATAGGAAAAAATATTTTAGCTTAGTATGTGAGTCAGCTTTAAGGCAGTTTTGAAAAACTCCCATTCTGTCTCTAGTGTTTCAATGTCTTTTACAGAAAACCTCAGCAGCATGTGCAGTGAATAGGTACTTCTTGTAGAAGTCAATCACCTATTTAGAAGGGAGGAGGTCATCCTTACACTTCAGCCTTCATCAGTACCAAGAAATAGTTAGGTCAAAGAAAATTAAGCCATAAAAAACCTGTGTGCAGTTTCACTGTCAATACACAGGTGTTTTTGAAAGCAGACACCAGCTGTGAAATGACAGAAAAAAAATTCTGCTCTCTTCTCTCATCCTGCCTGTGCTTGCAAAACTAAAGGCTGGGAGAACAGATGCACTTAAGTGGACTGTGCAGTATCAAATATGATGTGCTTTTTTTTCTAACTGCAGCTGCACTTCTTAAGTAAGCATACCTTACATAACTATACAAAAAGGTAATAAGAGACAAGAAAAATGGTAAAGCAGCAGCAGTCACAGGCAAAACAGTAGATGAAAAGGATCAACTGGCTGGCTTAAGATTCTGTATTGTCTTTCTAGAACCTAACCACTCCAACAGCCCTGCAAAAGGAAAAATATCTCAACTCTCAAAGATAGGTACAGAGTTCTCTGCATTGTAAATTAATAAATTACCTAACTGCTTGTTAATTGCATCCTTCCACCAGTCATCATCCCAAGTACCCCTACAGTATCACAAGCATCATCTTACCGTGTGAAAAATGAAGATTACATGATCACTATAATTATTATTTTACAAAAAACAAAAGAAGCTAGGTAAGTACTCTTCTTTGAAGCTATCAATGTGCAGAGAATCATAATTAATGTTTGTGTAGCACTGCAGTTTCTTCTCAGCTACTTAAGTATCATCATAATTGCAGGTCCAAACCAGGAACCTCTTGGCTTTGCTTAATGATACTCTTATATGCCCCCCTCCTCACGACAAGGCTCTGATGAGCCTTTGTGAACAGAATGAGGTGAATACAAATGAAAGCAAGAGGAGGACAGGTCCTAGTGCTTTGTCCTGATTGGAAAAAAGGGTTAACCTTAAGAAGCTGTACAATGGACTGCTAGAAATTAAGACAACCATGGTGAGAAGGAGCAAAGAAAGGACAGGGTCAGAGACAAAGGAAAAACAAACCTATTTCAGTCTGTATTTGCCCTCACTTGTGGCATTTGTTTGTTTACCAAGGACAGAAGAGGTTTAATTTTTAATTTTCTTAAACGTTTATGGTAAAATGCTTTTTAGAATAAGTTGCTAAAGGACAATAAAACCCTCTTCCTCCACTTTTCTTTTCCTTGAAGATTAACTTTTTCTACAGAATTCTTATTTTAAGTGAATAACTGATAAGAAAAATAAAAGGCTCAGCAGCAGAATGTGCTAGGTAGTTGGACCCCAGCTCCCACACCTCTTTGTCTCTCTACTAAACCTCTTTTGTCTCTCTGCTAAACCAACACACTCTGAATATTAACCACAGCTGAGGCTGGAAATCACTGTTGGATAAAAGAAATAATAATAATAATGATAATAATAGGAAGAAGAAGAAGAAAGAATTTGTTTCAAACAAACAAAAAACCCCAACCACAAAAACCTCTCAAGAAAACCCACACTACATTTGCAAGCATAGAATTTTCTCTGATTTCCACTGCTGCATTCATTCATAGATTTATTAAAAACTCCTTATGCACAGTAGTGATGCCGAATTTCAGTAGTTCCCCCAAAAGTCCAAATTTGCTTTACACCAATTCAGAGGTAAGCACCTAAAGACAACCTCTAAACAAGCATCTCTCTGGAAAGACAGTCTACTGCTATAAGAAGAGTTATTTGTCCAGAAAGATTATTACATTCATCTATCTGAGGACATAAAATCATACTACTACACTAGAACAATCACAGAAATATGGTTTTATCACAGGAATTCCTGTACAAAGAGCTTCAGAATATTTTTGATTTTGTTTTTCTGGTATGGCTTACACATTTTCCAGAACAACATGAACCAAAAGAATAATGAAATTAATCTGTTTTATTGTGTGGTAAGAATGTGCACTGGTAAGCCAAAATCCTGTGGTCACTCAGAGCTAAGCCAACAGAATGGAAAGTGTGAGTCCTCCTCCTACAATTTCTGCTAATTTTTCTTGAATCGCCTAAATTAAGGGGGTTTTATGTCACAAACTCTAGCAATGTCAACTGATCTTCTCCTAAATCATGTATGTGAAACTAATACGCATTCTAAGTACCAGGGGCTTATTTCACCAGTACTCTGAAACCTCCAGAACACTCAGAAGAAATGGAAAATAGACCAACAATAAAACTGTTAATATTTAGCATGATGTAGTACTGGTTTTAGATATCATTTTTTCAAACAAGTTTCCACAACATTGCAGCCTTTTCCACAGTTATAAACCAGAGCTCATGAAACTTACTCCATAATCTTAAGATAAAATTCTCACGGAATTTATCTACAAAAGAACTGGATACATCTTACCTATTCCAGCTTTTTAAATGAGGGAGAGTTCTAGAGGAAAAAAAAGACAATCTCCAGGTTCATAAAGAGCTCTACTTCATTTCACGCTTAGGAGTTCTTTCTGGTCTGCATCTGGATCAATACTTCTAAAGTGTCTGTCCTGCATGAAGAATTTGCAACCAAAGAAATATATTCTTAACCACATGGCTAAATTGAGCTGCTACATCTATCTTAGCTAGGTCTTGTCTAAATGGAAAAAATATCCCAAATACAATAGGCTACGAATATGAATTATTCATGTTCACTTCTGAGTGCACCAGTGAGAAGTTTCCTCATCACAGAATCACAGAATCGCAGAACGTTAGGAGGTGGAAGGGACCTCGAAAGATCATCTAGTCCAAACCCCCTGCCACAGCAGGATGCCCTCGACCAGATCACACAGAAGCATGTCCAGACGGGTTTTGAATACTTTCATAGAAGAAGACTCCACAATCTCTCTGGCAGTCTGTTCCTGTGCTCTAGCACCTGAACTGGGAAAACATTTCTACGTGTATTCACACGGAACCTCCTATGCTTCAGATTACAACCACTGTCCCTTGTCTTCTCAATGGGCTTCACTGAGAAGAGCCTGACCCCATCCCCCTGACACACACCCTTCACATATTTAAAAGCATAGATGAGATCACCCCTTAGTCTCCTCTTCTCCAAACTAAAGACACCCAGTTCCCTCAGACTCTCCTCATAACAAAGATGTTCCAGCCCCATTATCATCTTGGTGGCTCTGTGCTGGACTCTTTCCAGCAGCTCCCTATCCTTCTTCAACTGAGGGCCCCAGAACTGCACACAATATTCCAGATGCAGCCCCACCAGGGTAGAGTAAAAGGGTAGAAGAAGCTCTCTTGATCTACTAACCACACCCCTTCTGATACACCCCAGAATTCCATTGGCCCTCCTGGCCACAACAGCACACTGCTGGCCCATGCTCAGGTCAGTCCCCAATCTATACTCATACATGGGGTTTTNAAAGGCTATCAGGTTGGTCAAACATGACTTCCCCTTGGGAAACCCATGCTGACTGCTCCCAATGACCCCCTTATCCTTGATATGCCTAGAGACAGAGTCAAGGATAAAGTGTTCCATCACCTTTCCAGGGATGGAGGTGAGACTGACTGGTCTAGAGTTACCTGTCTCCTCCATCTTGCCCTTCTTGAAGACTTGAGTGATGTCTGCCTTCCTCCAATCCCCAGGCACCTTTCCTGTTCCCCAGGACTTATTAAAGATGATGGAAAGTGGCCTGGCAATGACTTTTGCCAGCTCCCTCAACACCCGCGGGTGCATTCCATCAGGTCCCATGGATTTGTGGATGTCCAGATGGCTTAGCTGTTCCCTAACCCTGTCCTCATCAACCAAGGAAAACTCCTTCAATTTCCCAACATCATGTGGGGGCTCAGGGGTCTGAAGGTCCTGAGCACAGTCTCTAACAGTACAGACAGAGACAAAGAAGGCATTCAAGTAACTCCACCTTCTTTGGATCATCTGTCACTAAGGCACCCACCTCATTCAGCAGGGGGCCTACACTGCCTCTAGTATTAGTTTTTTGGGCAATGTAGTTAAAGAAGCTCTTCCTATTGTCCTTGACCTCCACTGGAAGCTTTAATTCCAGAGAGGCCTTAGCTTTCCTAGTTACCTCCCTAAAAGCTCTGACAACAGTCTTGTCCTCTTCCCATCCAGCCAACCCCTCCTTCCATGACCTGTAGACTCTCTTCTTCCGCTGCAGTTTGCCCAGCACTTCCCTACTTAACCATGCAGGTCTCATGGCTTCCTTCATCGATTTTCTACCTGTTGGGATGCTCTGACCTTGAGCGTGGAAGATGTGTTCCTTGAATGTTAACCAAGTCTCTTGGGCCCCTTTATTTTCTAGTACCCTGTCCCATTAGATTTCCCCAAGCAATTCCTTGAAAAGATCAAAGTTGGCCCTACTGAAGTCTACAGTTGTGATCCTACTACGTATTTTGTTCCTTCCACATGATAAGGAGTGTTATAGCGTTTCTTTTCTGAAGCCCAAGTGTACTCTGCTAGATTTCCATAATCAAGTGTTACAAGTTAAATAGCCCTTGTGATAGAAGGTACTTCCAAATATATGACAAAAAGCTGGCATGGGGAGTAAAGTATCATTGCCGGTTTCAGTATCACAGGCCAGACCTAGAAACAGTGACAATTACAATAGAAATATTTGTCCCTCTGTTCTTCCAAATGCTGTATTTGGAGGAAAAAACCCTTCCTGTTTTTCTTTTATTTTTTTTTTTCACATTGGCTTGTATGAATTATGTTACCATTGTCAAAATCATGCACAATAGACCTAACGTTCAGGCTTGCCATTGCTCTGCAGAAAATACTACAACAGCTGTTCTGGTTTTGTAGCATTTTCTCTAAGTTATGTTCTCTGCCTGCAGGCTCTTTAGTAACAGTTTAATGTCTGGATCTACTAATGTCTAATCATACATGTATTACTTTAGAATACCTGTGGACTCAAAATAGTATACAGACAGTTGTCCTCTAAATCCCATGACAGAAACTGCATGCTGTTAGTGTTGAAGAATTTTGTTTCTCATCCACTATGTAATACTCACTTACATGGTCAAGCAGGATGTCATTTGGAAGCACTCAGCAATATCCAGGTTAATTAATTAAAAAAAGCCCCAACCAGGATATCTGCAGCAAGCATTTAAAATTTAGCAAGCAAACTTAATCCTCTTTGCTTATTTTCTATCACTACATGTTTGCACTTCTCTTATTTGGAGGTATCTTCTCCACAAGTCCTCATCATTCTTGCTTTATGCGTTTTGTGGCATAGAAATCCTGACATATTTTCAGCCTGAAGCTGTGATCATCATCTTTTGCAACTAACAGGCAGACAACGATGAAAAAGCTCATAAACTCTAACACTTGAAGCAAATGCCTGGCAAAACTTTTAGCCCAGATGTATGCTAAATATAGAAGTATCGACTAATGACTAGACCAAAATAAAATATTTTTTCTGGTTTTAATTAAAGCCACCGTAACAGTGAGTTTATTTCTTCCACACTCATTTTTTTCCTTGTTATTCTAAGCCATCTTATTGTAATGCTTTATTTCAGCATGGGAGAAAAGATACGAATGCCCTAAGGTGGAAGCATTATCAGCACAGATGGATAAATCTTCCAAGCATGGAATGACACAGATCACAAAGCAGGTAAACCATACAGAGTATCTGGAGAACACTAAATAAACAAAAACAGGTCAGTGATTCAGTTCTGTGGTGCTCTACAGCCATTCTGGTGATTTGCCTGGTGAAACCGTACTATCAATAGCCTTGAGGCAGCTGTGACTTGGCTCTGCGACAATCTATCAACTAGAGTCTCTCCCCTCCCCTCTCTTAATCCAAATGCCATACTTTTGCAGCCTGACCCAAGCTGCAAGGTCCCATCAGCAGATGTTGACATTATCTCCTCCTGATTGTAACAACTCATCATAAACAAGTAGTCTGCTTTCTGAGCTGTTTTGGTTGGGTTCTTTGAAAAGTTGCCACATAGGGAAATAGAGGGGGGGAAAGAAAGACTATAATTAATAACTTCGTACAGAATGTATGTTGCTACTTCTAGCATGTGTTTCCATTACAATGCAAAAGCAGGGTATCATTAATCTGTACCTTCCTTCCTTACCAAGTGCCATTTTATTATACTGCATTTTGTCACTTGTCCAAAACCCACTGGGTTGGTGCTGTTGTCATCTATTCACATTTCTAAAAGTATCTCTCTTTTATCTTTTGTATCATGCTGCCAGTCATAATAGCTGAACTCAAATATGCTAAACCCTCACCCAGGCTTAATGACAATGAAACGTACATTGTTTTACACTGTGTTGAACAGTCAAGAATTTTAGCTACAACCATGATTTTTAAACATGTCAAGGTAAGGGCCATGCTGCACCATGTAACCTTCACACTACCTTATCAAAAATGAAGGCTGAACTTTTCCTTGTGCATCAGTAAACCAGATGCAGCAGCAGAACACAGTGCTACCTGAAACTCTCTAAGGAACAGCCAGCTGCCATGACCTGGAATAACATTCTTTTTGATGCATCTAAGAGACTTTTCAAACATGGCCTGGGGCACAAATTTATTCACATGGTTTTATGAGTTAGGCTACTGCTTATGGAAGCCCTCAAGGAAGTACTGAGCACCATTTCATGAAGATCATTAGCTAGAACTGACCTGAATTGCCAGAGTTAAATCTGCAAAGAACTCAAGGCGAGCTCCATCTAAAAATGAGAGGGATTTTTTATGTTTACGTCTGAGAAAACAGTGGGATTAGTGGGGAACTACAAACCCAACTAGAAGTTACACTTACAAACCCCTTGTTTTGGAGTCAGTGAGCAGGTGTAAAGTCAGCAATTAGTACCCAAAATGAGTTAAGACAAAAAGCTTTATTACAGAGATTTTGATTATTTCTCTATTTGCTTGAGGTACAATCTGATAGGAAAGGCATAGGCATCTATCTCCAAATCGCAGTTTGATCAGTAATATGCTCTATGACCCTGGATAACATGCTGCTTTATACCTCTGTTTCCCTTCCTTGTTTTCTGCCTCCCCTGCACATTGCCCAACCCTCACTTCAGGGCAGCATACTCACCCAAAATGAATCTATCTTATGATTCCAAAGGACAATGTTACACAAATAATTCCTACAATTTGTAGAAATAGCTGAAGTTTGACATTTGTTTTTGGAATCACTGGCTACCGTAACTAAATGTAAGATCTGATTTCATTTAGTAAAAATGAAAAAGCTATTGAACAATCAGCTCCAACCCACACACTTTTAACTCCCTTTTCACTTCTTTTGTGCACTCTATACACTTGTGCAGTTTCTGCATGGAATGATACCATGCTACTGTGGTGCTGCGTCAGAAATTGTGATCATTTACTGGACTAGTTCAATAATCATTGACGATTTTATCTTGTGTTTGTTAAATTCTAGCATTACAAACAGAACTGTCTCACACTAGTCAGAAACTCCAAACTCCCAAGTAGTTTCACTTCTTACTCTGCAATGGAAAATATTTAATAATGAACTACTGATAGATGGTACTGAATACAAATGAGGAATGTTAAATCCTTAGCCACCTATTTTACAATAAATACGCAGTCACAACATTTTTTTAAATAAAACTAAATCAAATACACATTCATTAAATTATTAAATCAGGATTCCAGGAACTTCTGGCAGCAGCATAAGATTTTGTCTCTTACTACTTTCCTTTTCCCTGAACCAGGATACATGGATTATAAATGTAGGGTAGGATACAGAAACATTTTGATGGATGTACAATTTCTTTCTTGTTACCTTTTATCTGCTTTCCTCCTTCACAAAAGCTAAGAGCTAATGGAAGTGGATTGTATGGTTCATCAATAGAAACTGTAGAACAAGTGAAGCCTCCACAGCCTAACCTGTTATCTGAGCAGGATTCACAATATCTGGACTGGTAAATTCTAGTTCCACACTTGCTGACTCAGAAAGGAGTTTTAAGTGAAGCTGCTAACTCTAATGAGCAGCATATTGCTGGTTGTCTGAAGTGAACTATACACCACTTACAGTCAAACTGTAAACCAGTCATCTCACTTCAGTGATCTTGATAAGGCTTCCCAGAGTTTAACAGACAACTCATTATCCAGTCCATCACACTGCCTGTCTGACTCTCTCTTCCAATTGTTTCAAGACACAGGACGAAGCAACTCATGCCATCTTAAATGATTTGTTTTCCAATTCTCCCTGCAAAAAGTTCATCAAAAAATAAGCTGATGTTCACAGTGGACTGAAAGATAAACCCCAAAACAGAAACCACTATGCCAGCAGTGGACTTACTATACAGTGCTATAATCAGCAATAACCAGTTAAAAATTCTCCAGAATGTCAAGGATGGATTTCCTCAACATGATCCCCTAAATCTCATCTGGAAAGCTGGGGAACTGCTCAGGAGAATCAAGGCTTTTCTTCTGTTCACATACAGAATTATGCCTTCAGAACTCACCTCCAACGAACCCAGCAGAAATACTTGATGAATGGGCCCTGAAAGAGCACTTCTCCTTGCCTTTGGCTGCAATGGTTTGCAGGAGTATGACACTCCATCAGCATCGACAGTTGGCAGCTTGAAAGGCAGGAAGGATGTTCCCTGATAGCATACATCTGCTTATGAACTGCACTGGTGCTCCACTTCTTTTCCCATTCATTGCCTGCAGGAACGACTCAATTTAGAGACTCAGCAGCAACAGACAGTCCCAAGCTAAGGTGTAACCAGAGGCAGCTTGCTAAATTTACCCAAAAGAAACAGAATTACATGTTTCTGCAGAATCTGAACTGAATTGGGAACTTGGGTGCTAGACAGTATTAATTTAAATACATCCTAAAATTATGATCTGAAATTGTTAGTGAAAATCAGTCTTGCCCTGAAGTGTGTATTTATACTTATGCTGCCTGTCATCTGGGTTTAACAACAGATGCTTATTTTGAGAGAATTTTTAGCTCCATCCTAATTAAGTCATTTACCTCCTACAATCCTCTTTTCCCCTCAGGATATACTCTGCTAAAAATGTTTTAATGCAAAATCTACACTTTCACCACCTTCAACTCATGAGTATTTCAGTATGTCGTGTTTTACTCCATTAACAAAATAAAAACTACTATTAAAAATCGAAGAGCCTTTACCAAGGCAGAAAACTGTGTTGTAACACAAAATTGAATGTATATATGCCTTGAAAGCATCATTACCTTGAAGTTATTTGCTGTTTTCTTGAATGCAACATTTAAGTTTGGAATCACGCCCTGTTACAATCTACTAATAGCAATTCCAAGTAGAAGGAAAGAAGAAAAAAAAAAGATTATTTTAAAATGCCGAGTTCTGTAGCAAGATTAATATTTGAATTTACATTCACTGTGTAGAAAACAAACACTTTCTTTTAAAAAAAGATGTACTACAAGACTTTTTTAGACAACACACTTTATTGATAGAGAGGTCTCTCATGATCGATCATGTGACTGCCTCAGTGGACAAGGGACAACCTGTGGATGTGATCTATCTGGATTTCTCTAAGGCCTTTGATACGGTTCCCCACAACATTTTACTGACCAAATTAGAGAACTATGGATTTGATGGGTGGACTGTTCAGTGGATAAGGAATTGGCTGCATGGTAGCATCCAGAGGGTAGCGGTCAATAGCTTGAAGTCCAGATGAAGACCAGTGACAAGTGGTGTCCCTCAGGGGTCCGTACTGGGACCTGTACTCTTTAATATTTTTATAAACGATATCGACAGCGGGATTGAGTGCACCATCAGCAAGTTTGCTGATGACACTAAGCTGTGTGGTGCTGTTTATAAGTTAGAGGGAAGGGATGTCATCCAGAAGGAGCTGGACAGGCTGGAAAGGTGGGCCCAGATGAACCTCATGAGGTTTTGATTTAAGGAAATAAATCAATCTTTTACTCACGGAAAGGTTTATTCTCAGCGCGGGGTGCACAGGGGATATCTCCACCAAAAGATGCACACATTGCCACTTGAGCCATGCTCCATTTGTGCTACAAAGTATTACACATGCAACAGGCTGCCATCTACAAAGTATTTCAGGAGTACAACTGAAACTATCAACACAGTTACAAAGTATTACATACACAACAGGAAACTATCAACACATCTACAAAGTATTACATAAGCAACAGGCCATCATACACATTCATTAAGTTTCATATACCACCACCCTAGGCCCCCCTTTGTTATACAGCAACCCCCTCCAGTCCATCTTTGTATTTGGGAATCGATGCCAGATTGAAGATCCGGATTGAAGATTGTACTCCACACCAAGACTGTCCCACTATCTAATAGATTGTCGCACCATCCAGTCTCAGTGCTTCTATTCAGGTTTTTTTTGTCTCTGTTCAGTCTTTATCTCTGCAGTTTCTTTTGTGTTGTACCCCACACTTAGATTGTCCCATTATCTAGTAGACTGTTCCATCATCCAGTCTCAGCCATCCTCAGCAAATACACAATGTTAGTTTCCCCTTAATCAGTTTAACAAGACCAAGTGCAGGGTCCTGCACCTGGGTAGGAACAATCCCCACTATCAATATAGGCTGAGGGATGAGGAGATAGAGAGCAGCCCTGCAGAAAAGGACTTGGGGGTATTGGTGGATGAGAAGCTGGACATGAGCAAACAGTGTGCACTGGCAGCCCAGAATGCAAATTGCGTCCTGGGCTGCAACAAAAGAACCATGACCAACAGATAAAGAGACGTGATTCTGCCACTGTACTCTGCTCTGGTGAGACCTCATCTGGAGTACTGTGTTCAGCTCTGGAGCACTCAACACAGAAAGTACATGGACCTGATAGAGTGGGTCCAGAGGAGGGCCACGAAAACGATCAGGAGGCTGGAACACCTCCCCTGCAAAGACAGGCTGAGGGAGCTGGGATTGTTCAGCCTGGAAAAGAGAAGGCTTCGGGGGGGATCTAATAGTGACCTTCCAGTACCTGAAGGGAACTTACAAAAAGGCTGGGGAGGGCCTGTTTACAAAGGCCTGTAGTGAAAGGGCAAGGGGTAATGGTTTTAAATTAGAGAAGAATAGATTCAGATTAGATATTAGGAAAAAGTTCCTTACCATGAGGGTAGTGGAACACTGGAACAGGTTGCCCAGGGAGGTGGTTGAGGCCCCGTCCCTGGAGGCATTCAAGGTGAGGCTAGACAAGGTTCTGAGCAACCTGATCTAGTTGGGGATGTCCCTGCTCACTATAGGGGGGTTGGACTAGATGACCTCTGGAGGTCCCTTCCAACCCAGATGATTTTATGTCAGGATATATTTGCTGACTCTATAAAAATAGACATTAACTTTTTGTAAGTCACACTGCATATAAAAAGACTTAATAAAAATCACAAACTCATCTCCCTCAAAAAGATGTTAGCAAACTGTACCAGAGAAAAGTTAGTTCAATTCTACAGAGTGGCATACGCACGTGAAATTATACCTAGCATGCAAGTAGGCTGCACTAGTTTTAACTGCAGATCTAACCTCAGCAATAGCTTTCATACAGTAATTGCCCACAAAATAACGTGTATTTGTGTGTTAGGGATTGGACAAATTTCACCTGTAGCAAAACCGACCACCTTCCTATGTATTAATTTGATCACATGAAGAGCAAGTTGTCCAGGTGACAAAAAACATAGAATATTAAATTCATGAGTGTCACTGCTAAAGATGACGTTATCACTGCTGCTCTGTGACTAAAAACTACACATATAAAATGTAGTATTGCTCCATGTTATGTGACCTCACCACAAAAAATCTGACAAAAATCTGACAAAAAACTGGCAAAATCTGACGTAATAGTGAAAGCATAATTTCTTCAAATTAGCTCTGAAATAAATAAATAATTGCTTTCATTTACCTCGTGAAAATTAGGGCAGTTACACAATTGATGAAAACAGCCTCCTGAGGCTCTAGCTCTTCAGCAACACAAGGTTTTCAGCACTACTGTTCAACTAACAGAGTCCCTAAGTGTAGTGTAGTACCCCTAACTGTACCAACAACTGCTTTTGGGGCTATGAAAAGTGGTTTGGTCAATATAACAGTAGGTGGCCCACAGCAGAATTATTTTTTATCTTAATCTATCCCTTGATATATATTTCATAGTATGCAAGCTGTCAGGACAACTGAGAATGACAAATGCTTAACTACAGGGAGCATCTCAGCAGTCAGCCAAGGAGTAAGAAACCAGACCTAAAAGCAGCTGATCTGCCAAAATCCATCATACCATGGAGCTGTGGCATAGAAAATTACTTTATGGCCTGGGTCATACATCACAGTATCAGCCTTGAAGTTCACACCACCATTTATGCAATCCCCGGCTTAACCCCTTTTTAGCACTGAATGTTTCCTACCAAGACCTCCTTCTCAGTTGCCATTTCTGCCATGTAAAACTTCAGGTCAGAGCCTACTGCCCTTATGGACCAAAAACCATTTTTGCCCATAATTACAAACTACTACATCTAGTTAGTAAGCATAACCTAGTTTGAGTTAGAAAAGAACTAATTCCGTTCAGTGATCTTACTTTTCTGCCAAGTCTCTTCTAAGTATCTGCACTTCCTGAAGTTAACAGCATGTTTTTGCACACAATGTCTGCTTCTAGCAGTAATAAGGCTTGGTTTTAGAGTTAGTACCAAGGATTGGTATGCAGATCAAGGTCACTGCTAAACCCTGCATACCACATTTGGGGTGCAGAGTAAAAGGATGCACCTTCAGGAAGGATTGAACTGACCAACTAGGTATTCAATTCCATATACGTCATGTTCAGTATATAGCTGAGGGATCACAAGCATCAAGATCTTCTTCAAAGAGGACCTGTGTGCTCCTGAATCCAGTTCCAGAATACAACTCCTGAAACTGGTTCCAATCTTCCACTGAGGTGAGTCTGGGACTTCTGCCACAGTATCAGTGGTGATAGTGACTAGTTGTGTTGGGTTCAATATTGCTTTTGTATATATTTGCATTATCATTATTGTTTTCATTAAAGTAGTTTTAGGTTTCTTTTCCAATCCATAAGTCTCTCTCCCTTCTTCCCGTTCTTTTCCATGTCTGGGAAGGGAAAGGGGTTAATAGAAAATGTCTGTTACTCATTTAGTGGCTAGTCCAGCCCTAACCTGTGAAAGCCAGTATCAGAAATATTTTCAAAATCAAATCAGAAGAGGCCCATAGAGGTACCTGTTTATCTCATAAGGTTTTTTGTTTGTTTGTTTAAAACAGTAGCTGTAAGTATTTATCCTTTAAAAAACAATCAAGACCTAAATGCTATGATTTAGCTTATCATAAATGTTTTATCAGTTCATAATGGAAAGCCTGGAAAATACTTAAGTACTACAACAGAAAATGTGAGCTGCATGTCAAAACCCTCATATGGCCTACAGTCCTTCATGAACACAGAGGCACTCCCAGCATCTCTTGGTGAACTATGGAAAAGGAGATGCTTCCAGGAGTAGTCTTTAGATGGGCAAAAACTACAATCTCTAGTAACCCCTAAAGCTTCATAAAGGGCTAGAGCTGGGTTAGGGTTAAGGTGGATAGGAAGCCACTCTCAAACCATTCAAGGAGTGCAGACCAGTTGTCCAGTACCTAAAACACATGGCCAAAACCAATTGCAACTTTGGGTAACACAAGCTTTCACATAAAAGCAACAATTTTTCTAGTAATCCCAGTGAAATAATTAAGAGTTGCCACAATGCTTATAGCCAGTGACAAAGATAGCCCAAGTGAGTGAAAAGGAATCAGAAAAGATACTCTAGGAATACACAGTACTGCTTTTCAAAACAAAACATATATTTCAGAATAACAGAAAGTAAGATTGAAACATACATCTTCCCTGAGAAAATACCTGTTTCAGATTTGGAACTATATTCATTACTGTATAAAGTTTTCTATATTCATCACATGTGCTTTGCAACTAGAGTTAATGCTCTGGTTTTAGAGCAAAATTCATTTTGTATGAAGAGAACTAGTGAAAACTTAAAGAAGACACCACAAGCTGATGTCTGCCTCTGTAGCACCAGCATTATCATATAAATTTAATGGAGCAGTGTCAAAAAGACCAAGCTGTACGACTTAGAAGTTGGAGAAAAAGGTAATAAAGTAATAACCTCTAGACTGCATAGAGCAGCCTGAGACATACACTGTGTAAACCGCAGATCGTGTACTAAATCCACCTAAGGAATGTGTAATTTATAAATGCAAAACCTATCATCCATCTACGTGACTACAAAATCTAGATGATAAAGCCATTTCATTAGTAAGTCCTAAGCAGATTTTTCTATCACTTGTGCCATTTGTCAATTCCTAGGTCAAAAAACCCAAATCTGCACATCTTCTGTTGATGTTGAACAACTTTGTGTTTTAACTTCGTAAATCTATAAGGTTCTTTATGTAAACATTTGCAATAGTTTTTTACTCTTCGACTAACTTGTGTGCCAAGATATAGAAGGCAGAAAAAAAAACACATAGTGGCATATTCAAAAGCCTTCTATTTGAGAAAGTTTAATTAAAGTTATTAAAGAAGCAGGCCTATTCTCTGGGAAGTATGGTTTGGCTTCATAGTCTTGGATAAGGAGACTTGTCAACTTCAGATACCCTGCTACACTGCTGATCATAGAAAATCTGCCCATCTGATGTAAATGAATTATCATTAGCATATTACTAAATTCCTAGGAAGTGGATCCACCAGCAACACATACAGCCTCTGTAAGTTCAAAAGAACATTGCCAGTGTCTAGAGTGCAGAGACTCTTCTTTGCCTATTCTTAAGTCTGTGATAGCAGGCATTTAGGCAGGTAAGGCATTTCCCAGTGAGATGCCAATCTTTGTTTCTATAGTTGTGGGTTCAGTAAAGAATTTTTCAGCAATGCTGATCTGTCCTTGTTTGCATTCCCTTACCTTAGGTCTCACACCTAACTGAATCAACAAAAATGCATGCAGGAACACAGCAGAAGTGCTTCTTTCTACCACTCTCTCCTGTCTCACCTCCATCCACAAGTTTGGCCCTTTTCTTTTACATGCTGCAAATCCAAGCTGCTTCATAAAACGCAGCACACTGAGGGCCTCTAAAGGGCCTTAGAGGGCATCTCTGGCTCTGGCTACATTAGCAGTGCCTTGCATACTAGACAATTGGAGACTGCCTGGTGGAAGGAGATGTTCTCCTTGGAGAACATGGGAGGGCTTCTTTCCACAACCACCCTGCTCCTACTGGGGCTCTGAAGGCCCCCAGCCACAAAAGCATTGTGCAGCAGCCATCTTGCTTCAGCACACTTCCAGCATCATGCAGCAAGCTTTCTGTAGTAGCTTTACTTTTCATTCTTTATTTTCCTGACATCAAAGTAAAATAAAGGTAATTTAGGCTCAGTTTATAAGCAGTATAAAAACACAAGGAGCTTGGCAGCAGCAGCCTGACTCCAGGTTTCAGAAGTCTGCGAGAGCCTGGCAAAACACAACCTTAGCTAAAAGCATTACCATGGCTGAGACTCCTTGTATGCCTAAAACCAAAATCAAAACAAAACCAAAACTGCTCTCTAGTAATTCCACTGTCTCCACCTCCTGGTGGGGGGAAAAGCAGAGCCTGTACATGGGTTTTGGCTGAGAACATAAAAGAGACCAGTAACTACTTCCCCAGATGAAAGTATGTATGGTAAACTCAGCCTGCAGCAAGTTTATACAGCCAAATTATAATTCCCTTAAATAAGGTCTCATAATGCAAATGTGAACTCTGTCTTAATAGATGGCACCTTGACCTGAGAGAAATGTGGCCTCTATTCTTTTGCCAAGGCAGCCTTGAAACAGAGAAACACAGTCCCTCCCCCACTTGGGGAGAAGAGGGTTGACAGATGGTTTTGCAGAGGAAAGAGAGAGATGAGGATTAGGAATAAACCACAAATTGATCTGTCCAGCAGAATAAAAGCAGGATGTGGCAAGGCAGACCTAGGTCAGTGTCACACAGGTGCAAACCTTGGAATTCGTGTCCTGAACATCTGCAGAAAACAAAAAAACCCCAAACAACTGCCAGTACCAAAGAGGGACTAAAAACAACACATCTCATGTTGCATGGAGCAAACCATCCACCAAAAACAGACAAAAGCAAACAAAAAGGGTTTTTTGTGACCATCACATTCACTAACCACTGTGTTTCTAATTTCCTGGTTTAAGCTATGTGTTTTGCCACATCATTTTAAGAAAGTAATAATCCTTCTGCTTTCCCTGAATCTGTTTGGAAACGTCTCCCTGTTGAGATCTTAACAGTCAGTCTTCCAGACCTCAACAAAGGAGAACCTTTGCACAGGGTTTCTGGGATGCTCCTTCCCAGCCCTCAGCCACCAAGCACTTCAGACTAAATATAAATTGGGAGTCTCCTTCCAGAAATGCACAAAGTTCCATCTTAACAAAACGCTCAAGTACGTGATAGGCAAGCAGTCATTTGTGTGTTTTCCTTTCCCTATGAGATGTCTGGGAGAAGTAGAAAAGGCTACTGTTTTGCTCGTAATTATTTATCCTCCTCCTTTCACTCTTCCTATTCCCAGGGTAAGCAGACAAAACAGCATACCAGCACCCCAAACTGAATTAATTTACAAAGCTTTTCTTTTTCACTTAGCTGCATACAAAGCAAATGTACTGAGGAATGACAGTTGACATATGAAGAGCTAAATTAATTTTCCCAAGAAGAGTGAGTGCCTTCAGCGCTTACAGAAATAACCCAAAAAAAAAGAGATTCTCTTACCTTGTCAGGAAAACAAACTCCTTGATCAAAAAACGAAACAAAAAATTTACATACTCTAAAAATTCTTCAGTCCTGTTTACTGAAGCTGATATTTCCAAGTCATTAACTGCTGCCACATTAACAGGTGAGATCCTGACCCAGCAGTCTGCCTGACACAGAACTATTTTTTAAAGTACTTGGGCTTAAAAACTTGGCTTTTTATTACTTTTCCCTTCATATGGCTGCTGCTGCCTTCCTTAACTAGCTATGGTAAGCAAAAAAATCTCTTCATCTAGGAGTATTACAAAATCCATAAATAGTATTTATTAAAATTATATGTATTTTAAAAAACACCCTCAAATGGCTCTATTCCGACAAAATGAAAGGATTCCCATAAAAGCACACCCTCAAAACACAATTCTGGCATTGGCTTCCAACAGAAGCTGGTAGAAAAATGTGTACATTACTTCCTATATAAAAAAAAGTATGAAAGTAGGAAGTACAAGGAACAAAATAACTGTATTGTGAGATGAGATCATGAGGAAGAGTTACTCAAATTACCTAGTGGTCTCGGGAGCTGGTGTATTTCCTCCCTTGAGATAAAATCACAGGCATGAAACACCTTGGAATAGCTCATAGCTGCCCCTAAAAATGAGTCTCTTTATGAGGAGTATGAAAAATGTCAGCAAAAGAGCATAAAATATTTATAAATTCTGCTACATTTATCTCTTGATGGATGACCTCAATGATGCAGAAAGGGCTACTGTTTCTCCACAAACAACAGCCTAGTTTGAAGGGTTGATCTCTGCAGCTTGAGGCAAATCTCGTCCCCACCATCTGCCTAACCAAAACCTGCCATTACAGCACCCCTAAAACACACAGAAAGTTCTTAAAGCATCTCCCCACTTCCTACGGCAGCTGGAAACTCGAACACATATGGAAAAAAATCTGTGCTGGAAGAAGCTACAGTTAACATAATGGTTAATATGACAGACACCACTGCATATTTGCCAAATTTTGACAAGGACCAGAGAGTCCTTTATTACTTTACTTACATCTTCCTTCTTCAAGTGAACTAAAATTAAAATGAGAAGAAAGCACAGGCATTCTTGATGCTGGAAGAAATCTAGCAGTCCTACCATACTGCAGTGAATGAGTTTTCTCTCTCCTGTGCAACTGCCAATGTGACACCAGCACTACTGATGGCAAAGTATCATACAGAGAAACCTGGGCTAGCTCAAACAGTGCATTATGTCTGAGCAGACTACTTGAGGTAGACAGTTATCTCTTCCCTTCTGCAGCAAGAACTGGCTCAGACATCTTACTATATCACAGTACACACAGACCAACTGAACACGGAAAACAGGAAAGGTCCTTTTGGAAAAGGAGAAAACATAAGCTTTGCTACTTCACAGAAGACTTGCTCTGTTGTGTCTCACACTTCCCAGTTTTACTCTGTGTAACGCCCTCTCTTGCATAAAAGACAGTTATTTAATAACAGTATCACAGCTGTGGAAAAAAGCTTTGTAGTTCCAGTCTGGAGTAGGATTGAAGGAAGATTGTAGATGGTGGGGGACTTTTGCGCCTTACCTCTTAGTAAAAGAAGTTGGGAGATGCTTCACGTTGAATTCATCTGTGGATAGGATTTGCCTTCATTTTTAAAATTTTTTTTTAATTATTGTTATTTTTCAGTAGAAGGGGACAAGAAATTAGGGATTTTTGTTCAATAAAACGTAGCCAACTAGAATGCAAAAAATGTGTACAATCTGGATAAAGGACTTTTTAACGAAGGCACTACAAATGACATTTTCCCTTTACTTTAGAATGCTGCAAATAGCAAATTAGCATACCTTGGAGTGGAATTTCTGCTACAGGAGAGATGAAAGGTTAACTGTCTAGAGAATAAAGAATATGTTTGACATCTATTTAGAAAAGAAAGAGTCTCCTAATAAAAGCAGAGGCCCCACTTGATGCTTCTAATTCTCCTTCAGTGTTTGCATACATTTTCAAATCATTACGAGAAACCCACAGCAAAAAGCTTGACTGCAAAATAAACCAAACCAAACCAAAACAAAAAACCCACCACTGCAGACCTCAATGCCTTGTTTGCTAGGCTTGTTAAAGGACTCTGGAGGTCACAGTGACTGAAAAGCCAGTGGTGCTTGTAGGAGGGCTGCCAATGCATACTCACCTCCTGAAAGGCAAGCTCTGTGTACTGTCCATGCCTAATAAGCAAAGGGCAGCCAGTAGGCTGAACAATGTAGCAAGCAAACTCTCATGAAATAAGGATGGCTGAAAGATTGCAAATTACATTCTCAATCAATTAGTACCAATTAGAAAGCAGAAGGGTATGGTATACCATGCAAATAAAGATCTCCAACTACCAGGCATTTTCATAAGGCTACCTTTGATGCCACTTCTTAGCATGCACTTTACTGTTGCACACACATGCCTGGGCTCCCATAAGGGAATTGGCTGTATGAAGTAAAGTTTTTTAGAAAAGCAATTTGAGACAGGACACACAGGGTTGAGTTTCTACATGCTGTCATAACCTAAGTACTAAGACTGAGGTTTCATAAGGTGTGACAAAGACAGGAAATCATGGCCTTAAGTCAGACAAGGCTCCTTCCAAATGGATCCCATACTGAGTGCTCACTGAAGCATCACACAAACATTGCTCAGCCTGTCGTCAGACAGCCAGCAGCTCTCACTTGCTCATTGTTTAGTCCCTATTATTCGCTCAGGCAGCATGGAGGAGAAAAACCACCAGGGAAACAGATGATCACTCTCCCTTTTTCTATCCTTTTCTAAACTGGGTCTTCTGGAATTTTTTCTATGTTTTTTTTGTTTGTTCTATGTATGGTTAAATACAGGAAACTGCTTCCAAGTCATACTTATAATGGTTTATGATATTCTTCTGTCTGTGTGCTTGCCTACTTCTGCAGCTGTTTTAACTTTTCCTTGCTATTTTGAAGTCATTAGGTTACACCTCAAGTTGCATCTAACTTCAGCCAGCATTTTGAAGACAGCTGTATCTGTTTAGCAAAGGAAAAATAGTCCTATTCAGTGTTTAAATGCATACCTTGAACAAACAGAACTATGTTTTTCAAGCTTTACTGCATCTCTGTATAGGCTAGAGGAATAGTCATATAAATATGATTACATTTTGGCAAAAAGTATGTGGCAAGAAAAAAAAGAATAGGTGTTATTTTATTTTACAGAAATCACATTAGACATCACAGATGCAGTAAGAATGATACTTTGATCTTAGCACTTTTCATTAGTAAAACTCAACAGCACTTTGCAAAGGAAGTCAGCATCACCATTTACATACAGGATACCACTACTGCACAAAGACCTACTAGTCATTTATTTTCTTGTGCACTTTTCAAGTGCTACTGTGAGAAATTGAACAAAATGAAACTAAACCAAACCCTCATAAAAATCACAGAGAATTGGCACTGTTATCTTTCAAAGACCTGCTGTGACCTCATCTTTTTCTCATTCACCAACAGCTGGCCTTTTCTGTTTTAAAAAGGAACTGGGGCTTAGCCCAGTAGTGGAGACAATGGGAGCACCACTGTTGTGCAACTGAGCTCAGCGGGCAGGGCTGGGCTCTTCATCTATTTAATTTCACTTCTTGTTGTGAAAGCCTAGCATGCAGTTCAAGTGTAATATGAAAACAAGATAGACATAAGGGCAGCAACAAAGTTCCATGGAGAAAATAATGCATTCAACACTACAAGAAAACTGATGCCAGAGCCAGAAAAGTCTTCTCTTTTTTATACTTTTTTTTTCTAAAAAAGATATTGTTAGGAAGCTTGGCCATGTAATTATTTTTGGCAAAACACAGGTGCTCCTGGAAAAAAACATGTAACACAGAAAAAGGAAAAAATATGGGTGTTACCTCTTAAAAGTCAAAGTAAGATCATAAATAAGTGCTACAGCTATTTCACAGACCTGCTAAAAATGTTTGGAGTTAAAGAAAAATGCAGTCTTGCTTAAAGGGCTTCACTTGGATATTTTCCTTGAAAGCAAAAAACAAAAAACATGGCCATGTGCTCATTTGAGAAACATTTTAATAATACAGCAGCTCTGGAAATGAAACTGTATCAGAGTAAGGACTGTTTTTCTCCTTTGAACTGTAATTACTGCACAGATTGCATCAGGTGTGATAAAATGAGTGCAACTCAGGCAAAGGACAGTGGCTCACATTCCCACTCTCTCCCAGTTCCTCATTCATAGCTCAGTTCTTCTTATCTGAAAAGAAAGAAGGGCCTTCCATTCAATTCCAACAGGGCCACTGAAGTATTTCAGGAGGTAGAGGGACAGTATGTCACCAGGATAACACAAGTAAGCATAAAAGACAAGATACAAAGAACAGACCTCTTCAGTGGCATATTTGTTGGATATTTCATAAATGCACAGTGTCGCACAGTACTGTATTACAACAGCAACTGCTCTCTTCTAATGTATTTTGGCTTATCCGTCTCTGTATGGGTTAGTTGATACAGTGTGCAAATACCACAGCTAGCTTGTCATTAACTACTATAAATGGAATAAACCAAGAGATTGTTCCTTGGTTCTTGGTTACAGATAGTTTTCAGAGATGCAGACCACGTGAGGTATTACCAGCCCTGATTACCAGGTTTAAGATAGCAGCTCAAATGACAAGACCCTCAAGAGGGTACAAAAGCCTGTTTTGTCAGCACGCTCCATACCAAAGTAACTGTTGCGGACCTGCTCCACTGCGCTACCATGAGCCCTCCCACCAAGGTGAGTCTGTTCATTTTCGAGTGGTTTAAAGCACAGGGGTTTTTCTACCTAATCTCATCCAATCTAATCTAGCTTGACAATAATAAAGGATGGCTGGGCTTTTTGTGATACATCCTCTGAAAATTTAGTTTTATTCCAGCTCCATAGAATAAGTAATTTTCAGCTGCTGCAGAACATTCATACAGTCCAACATAGCGCTTTAAAGTTTGTAAGCGGGGCCTTGGTTTCCCCCACTCCAGAGTCTGTGGCCCATAGCACACACTTCAAAATATTTAACTATATTTAACTTGTAAACCACTTAGAACGTGTTAATATAGGAAGAAAACTTACCTAAACATATTAAGGCAATGCAGAAAAAGAAACAAGATGAAAAATGAAATCTTCCCCATACTTCAGCAACACATGATATAGCCACTTTGGGACAAGTTCGTGAACAAAAGGACCTTCATCCACTTCTGCAAATTGTATTTTCTAGTCTATTTTTTATTTCCACTACACTTCAATTGTTCTTCAAGTTTTGTTTCTTCATTTAATCACATGCACACACACATAGTGATCATGTACACACATTGGACTCATCACTTCATTTTTGGCCTGAATTTGAAGTCTTTGAGTAGCTTCAAGCTACAACAGAAATCTGTCTTCCTTTTCCAAATATGAAAAAAAAAAGTCCATTACAGATTATTCTAGTGTTGAGCCCACAATTTTGTCCCGCAAAAGTGACAGAAATAAAGGCCTGATTTATTGTAACCCTTTGCAAATAGAAATTTCTGTGGAATGGGAAAAATATCACTTTCTAATCTCTGAATAGTTTAAAGATAAGGAAGATAAGGGCTTTCTAAAAAAAGAAAGAAGCTTTGTTTTGTTTTTCAATATAGGGAAGTCATTTTAGGTATTTTATTTTAACATTGTCAGTTATCACAAACCCCATTATAGTAAGCTTAGGAGAAAGCAGTCTGAAAACCTCTAAAATTATGTTAAATCTCTTTCATGTAACTAAAAGCTATGTATCTTTTCCATTATCTAAAGCTTCCCCATGGCCACAACACTATTTAACTCTGGTAGCAGGGTGGCTGGCAGACATGACAAAATATTTATAGAACACACGTATACTTAAGCTTATCTGTTTAAATTTAAATAAACAAAGATACATTAAAGGACAAATGAGGCAAACTGAATTAGGTATTAGGTATGTTCCACATTCCTCTGACATTACCAAATGACTTGCTGTAACGTACAAAGTATATTCAGATACTGTTTTATCTTATTTCCACACATACTAACATTTGCACATGTGTTTTATCAGGGACATGTATCATCTACGAAGATGACTTATCAGTGCATTTCTGAAAAATAAAAGACTGTAAAGCCACATAATCCATTATAGTGACCTGCTCACATCACCTAAGAGATGCTGGCCTGAAAAATAATGACAACTGGCAGACAGCCTGTCATCATTTTCAGACTGAAGAAACAGTCTTAACATGACAACATATGTGCATATAGACAGATACATTTTAGGGATTGTGTTAAATGTCTAAATTAACCTTGAAATAGCTCTAAACTTGTGTGATGTACTTCTGCTGAACATCTTTTTGTAAAACTCCGGCAGTCCTTTTCTAAGTTGGTTTGGCTAACTTATGTACCAACATGCTTAATATTAGCCTGCTTAATGCTTCTGTACTGCCATTACCCAAGCACTTCCTGTGGCAGACTGATGTGATGGACATTTTTGTCTTAAAACATTTACTGGTGTGTATACCAATTTATGTTAAAGATAAAGCAGTTTGAAAAACTGTTTTGCTGTTTTGCTGGGCTAGCAGACCTATAAGAGTGTGTAGGCAAAAAGGCAGATGCTCTGAAGACCTATACCCAGATACGCAGAGGATGTGTGTA
The DNA here is from genome assembly GCA_013399015.1 of Galbula dea. Lineage (NCBI taxonomy): Eukaryota > Metazoa > Chordata > Aves > Piciformes > Galbulidae > Galbula > Galbula dea. The sequence continues at coordinate 62,460 of VWZX01010941.1, read as the reverse complement.
AGCAAAAGGCAGATGCTCTAAAGATCTACACCCAGATAACAGAATTAGGCTTTCACCAAGTCACCATGAGGGTGCACACAACTCCTTGGAATAAACTGTGAATGCCCACCATGTATATGCACAAAATTCCTTGGTATCAACATGAAATAAGCAGATAGAACTGCCCCCAGCCATGCATATACATGAAGTTTCCTGGAAACCAGGCGAGAACTCAGGACTGCTCATTACGCATATGTATGAAACACAGGATCAAAAATTGTATAAAAAGATACCACCAGGATCTAAGAATGAGCTCCCATCACCCAGAAAACTGACACCAAGAAGATTCCATGGGACACCAGCGGATTTATCCACAGGTAGCGATATAATCTTTAATTCTGTCTTTACCTGTCTTTCTGTCTCTTCCCTTTTCTGCTTTCTCCTGTCTCTCTCTCTCCTTTTTCCTCTTTATCAGTGTCAGACTTGACTGCGTTGGAACTGTTAACTTAGTATAGTAGCATCAAGTGGCTGTCACTGAGCTAAAATCCTAGGACTGGTTGGCCGGTATCAGTTTACCTTAAGTTGGTCCAAGGGGATCTCACAGTCTAAAAGGCAGGGAGGGGAGAAGGGGTAAGCTGTCCCTTTCGCCATGACACTTCCCTTCAGAGGATGCTGCCCACTTAGCAAACACAAAATGCTAAAGCCAGGTCACCCCTTCACAAATGCAACATCGTACTTTGTCTCCTTTCACAACTGGGAATAAAAAATTACTTTATATGCAGGGTGTGCAAAGGCAAGAACTCTTGATTTTAAAAACTCTTGGAGCCTGAAATTTATACTTTTTGAACTATGCTCATCCTACTATAACCAGATGAGTCACAGGAAAATGCTCCTTGCACAGGCCAATTACAGCACGTCTGGTTTTGACAAGGTAGAGAAGCGACTATGTCAGCTCAGCTACTACATTTCTGAGACTACAATGAAAAGTGAAAACACTTGCATGACTTTCCCTTTTTTTTTTTGTAAGGATCAAGCCATCAGATGTTTTGATCACTCACTTAAATCTGCTTGCCACACAGAGCTCTGCAATGAAGAAATCTTCCATGTCACAAACTAAGATGCAACTACATGTGTGAATACAAACATGGATTATATCACTGGAAGTAGCATGTCCTTGTTTTCAAAGGTAAGCAGAAGGGAATCTCAGTAGTGCCTCTGCAGACCAGGCTTTCTCCAAACATCAATGTTTCCAGAGAAACACAAAAGCAGACCACATCACATTTTCTCAGCAAGGCTCTATCACTAACAAAGAAGGCAAAGCTTATCACGTTTAGTGCCTACATTCTACAAGCTTGCTGTAATGCTCAAAGGGCTTAAGTGCCCTTATCTGCCAACCCCCTGCTTCATTTCTTCATTGAAATAAATCCCTTTGTAATAAACTAGACTTGCTACTTAGCCTGTATGCAGATGAGGAGGGACAGAGCTGCTTTGACATCTGGTTGGCAATAGACAATCAACACAGGTAGCGTAAACAGTTTAGCAATTACAAACAAAATTAACTAAATGGATCCCTCTGTTTCCCCTCTTTTCCCACTAAATTCTTTAACCTTTCTTATTACAGTAACAGAGTAATTCCAGTGCATGGTGATTTAATGGCACAGTTTCCCACATAACTTTGGTGACTGTAGTTTTATTTAAATTATTCTTAAAATATGGTATTTTTAAGAACACATTCTGAGACTCAGAGTGGGCAGAAAACATGGAATGAGGGGAGTGGTTTTAGATTATTTATACAGCATCAACTCCTGTAGTTCATGGACTTTCAAAAGCATAAGTCACTTACAGAGTTCAGGATACCCTACAGTTTACCAGCCTAGGAATGCTTTAAAAAGTTAGTTGTGAAGAATACAGATGTTCGCTGTAGTTACCAGAAACAAAACAAAAGGAGAGTGTGACCTTATATATAAGAAAAATATTATTAAAATATTATGTGTTATTATAGGAAAAGGATTTTCTGAATGTATTTACATAACCCTTAGATGACAATTTATAAATTATGTTTTTCAGTAAACATAGATAAACACAGGAATTAGAAATTTGAAAAAAACCCACTTGGAATAGGTTTAAAATATTTTAAAAGCTACAGAAATAGCCTGAGATTTAATTTGGCAAGGTCAAAGAACTCTTGACTGCATCTGTGATTTCTATCATGTGGGGCTTGAAGATAAAGAGGACATTCACATAAGTAAAGATGATAAATAATTAGTTTCAAAATGCTGAATTGTCCATTATAAAACAAATTTAAGAAAAGCTTCCCCAGGAATTTATAAGCCCTAATGTTTTTACACACCAATAACTCAAAATTAGTAAGTCACTCAGCACAGTCTATGCATGTTCTGAATTTAATAACCCCAAAAGCACCATAAGTACAAAAA
>VWZX01010941.1:23527-60027 GCA_013399015.1 Galbula dea | reverse complement strand
AATTTAAAAAAAAAAAAAAAAAAAAAAACAAACATGGCTTTACCTTCCTTGTCTTAGGCATTTGATAAATATTTATATAAAAGACTTAAAATTTGAAATATATATCCATACACAGAAATCATAAAAGGTTCAATAAAGGCTTCAGGCTGTAAGTACCTTTGGAATTTTCTAAAAATAGAAAATGTAGATTTTACACCATAATGTAGATTCTAATATGCTAATGTTATTCTTACAATATACTTTGCATACAGAATTTAAAAATAAATTAGGCACTCATAGAGATTATAAACACAATTTTGTGTTTTGAAATTTCTTTCTAACCCTTTCTTCTCCTACAACAGCAGTTATTTATTACTATATTCATGTGATATAAAACCTAACATTTTTAGTTTATTCTCCATGCTTTCTTAGTAGACTTCCTAATCTGTCCTTCAGTGTGTTGCTAATGTAACAAACCTGCAAGAGAGCATAAGAACTAATAATATTTTAAAGATTTTTTTAATTCTTTTATGTCACAATTGGAAGAATGTGAAGAATTGGAAGACTTTCAATGTCATTTCAGGCTTTGTTTACTTTTACTTGCAAGGCTGTTGATTAATAAAAGTTGTGACTACAGAGACTGATGCAAACACCTTACAGTCAAGAACTGCCCAGTTTCTGGAGAAGACAGAAGCAGGATGCAGGACTAATTTCTCAAAAAACTGCTGTTTCTCTTACAGACCTCAGTACTATGGAAACCAATACTTACCTATCTACAAAAAACTAAGCTTATTAATTGAGCCTTAAAATACCGTTCCATGTATTATAACATAATATGGATACTAAATAAATTTAAGTCTTAAAACACCCTACCATTTTTTTATTTGGTAAGGGACTACATAAATTGAGTTTCCTCCAGCTTAACACAGACATTCTTAACATAAAAGATGCCATCTGGATCAGTAATGGGATACACTGTCTGTATGTTTCCTCTCAGTTAAAATAGCATATAAAAAAATTACCAACACAGTTTACAAACAAACATGCAGAAACATACATACATCATACAGAAACAGGATGACAGCAAGACTGACAGCATATATTCCTTTTTATTTACCTGACAATCTGTAATACCTCTGAGGGAATTTTATGGATTCTCAAGTGAAAAACAACTAAAGAAAGTAATAACCCAATTTAAAAGTTCATGAACTGTGTACTTTCAGCTCACACAGTTTTGCTGCATATGACAGATATCCCCTGCTTAGTTTCTAAACATGCTACCAACAAGATACTCAGAAACGTTTATTTCTCTCTCCAAACAATGTTGATGAATGCTGAAAATTTCTTTTAATTTTGTAAAAGGAAAAGAAAGCACACTCAAACAGAACAACTGGAACTATGTTGCTGAATCACCAGGGAGTTCTATACATTTATTCTTACCTTAAAATCATCATGAAAATTGGGGTCTTTAAGAGGTACTATAACAGCCAATAACTTTAGTCAAACCTGTATATGGTCTTCTTTCATATGACTAATTTGGTGCTGCGTAATTGTTTCAGTAACATCATTATGGTGAACAGACCATGTGAATGATAAAAAGTTGAAGCTGTGACAGATAAAAAGACATTTCATGGAGTCCCCACCTCCAGCTCTCTGCCATATGAGACCTTCTCTTCCAGCCTTCTAGCATTCTAGCATAAAACAATGTCTAGTTAGCCCTTAATTCCTCAGTATCACCTGGGTTAGTTCATATACTTAGTAGCATTTAAAGAAAACAGACACATAGAACCAGGCTGGAGAATAGCCACACATGCAGTAATGTCAGCTGCACAATGAGAAGCAGTAACCCCCTTAACCTCAACCAGGTGATGCTGGAACAACACATCTAACCTACCTTTCATATATACTATCTAGAATTAAATGCATTAATGTATTTCCTTCCTTCAGTCCTCCCGTGTTTCCTGAAAAAGTTCCAGTCAATCATATTTTGTATTCTCTATTTTGACATCTGCACTTAATTGGACTGTTTGAATGCTGAGCACATTACCTCTGGGAAGGGTTTAGAGAATTACATTAGGGATCACTTCTCTCTATGATAAAGAAAAATTATGATTTGATGAAAATACTCATACGTATCTGTATATGCAACATACGCACTGTCAGATATCTAACACCCAACACTGCCGAAAAGCTTACCCCAAAAATACGAGTATTTTTCCTAGCATTTAGATCATTGCGAGAAAGAAATTCCAGCATCTGATACCTTATCAATATTATGCAAGATTATCAAAAGTATGAACGTAATACACAAATCCACTTAGCATCAATATTTTGATAGATGCATCCAACAGATGCCCCCTTCCATATATCCATTTCTTTATCTTGCAAGAAACACAAAAAACATTCTCTCCTGGATGAACTGGTTCAGATGTACAGACTCACTGAAAAAATATTCCTAACCATCTTCTCCTGAACAAAATACTGCTCTGCACCAGTAACATTTATTGCTCAAAAATAAACCAAACAACATACAATAAAATATCAGTGCATCTGCTTCAGGTATTAGTTTTGCTACCATTACTCAATCAGGTATCGAGGCCTTGCATTTCTTCCTAATAATTTCTTTCTAATAAATCTATTTACCTATTCAGAACAGTAGGTAGGGTGTTATCTATCTAAGAAAGGCACATTACTGTGAATTGCCTCAATTAAGGTATTCTATTGCAAAGATTTAGTAACATGTCTGAAAATCTGACTCAGTCTTCAAACAAACTCAGATTGTCCATGTTTCAAGAATTCGTATGTTCAGAAGGCAACTGAATTAGCCTTTAGTCTAAAAGTAACAGACATCGTTTTGATCAATGAACAGACAGATCATTAAGCTAAAGAGTACATTTTAAAAAGCTATTAAATGCTTCTAGACTGCAAACCTGCTGAGGGTGCAGTCAATACCACTGTCCATGTCGTCGACAAAGATGTTTAACAAGACTGGTCCTGGTACTAATCCTTGCAGGACTCCACTTGTCACTGACCTCCACTTGGACATGGACCCATTGACAGCCACTCTTTGGGTGCGGCCGTTGAGCCAGTTCTTTATCCAACAAGTGGTCCATCCATCTAACCCATATTCCACAACATCCTAGTCTCTAAGCTGGTGGAAGAATAGGAGGAAGTTCTTCACTGTTAAGGTGGTGAGACAGTGGAACAGGTTGCCCAGAGAGGTTGTGGAAGCCCCATCCCTGAAAGCTTCTAAGGCAAGCCTGGATGGGGCACTGGGCAACCTGATGTAGTGGAATTGGAAGTAGATGATCTTTAAGGTCCCTCATAACTCTGACAATTCTATGATTCTATAAGCACCTCATTAGAACTTGATGTTCGGGGCTTATCTGGAATTTTAGTTTACGACACCTCAGATATGAAAATAATCAAGCCTGTGCTGTCATATAATAGGTTTTAACAGAAACAAAATGGTAACATTTTAAAATCTGAACTCTGATTAAATTTCTTAGTACAGCCGTGACCATTTGAGGGTTAAGGTTAGATTGACCATCACCCAGAAATTGACACTGTCCACTACTTCCCTCTTCCCCTCTGCCAAGGACGGGAAAGGGAAATGAGAGGGAGAAAGAGACTTGTGTATTGGAAAACAAAATAACTACCACTACTTTAATGAAAATAGTAACAATAGATAATATATGTGAATATACGTAGAGCCAGCACAAAAACCCAAACCCCCCTTGATAGTAACTATGTCACTGTCCCCACTGATACTGTGACACGAGGCCTCCAGCAGCAGACTGGACTCAGGAGTCGGACTCAGGTGGCTGGATCTGGATCTGGATTCAGGTGCAAAAGGCAGAAAGAAGCAGCAAAGATGGGCCCTTGAAAAGCAGAACAGCAGGAAGCGAGAGAGACAGCAGAGGGAACTGCCCCTCAGCTTTATATAGAGTATGATGTGTATGGAATGGAATACTTAATTGGTCAGTTTAGGGTCACCTGTCCTGTCTGCTCCTTCCTGTAGGTGTGGACTTTTACTCTGCAACCCCCAGTATGAGTCACAAAAAAATTCAACAGTGACCCTGGTTCACACACCAATCCTCGGCAGTATGCCGAGTCAAACATTAGGCCTAATCGCTACTGGAAGCAGGCAGTGTTTCTAAAAACATACTTCCAGCTTCAGAAATGAAGTCACTGAAAGGAGCCTTGGCTGGAAAGTAAGGCTATTAAACAGAATCAGTTCTGTTCTAGCTCAAACCAGGACAACAGCAAAGTTTCTGGAGGGCTGAAGGATGTGATTGGAGCTGTAAAGCCAGCACAAGCCTGGACTTTACGCCTCTCAGCAGGGATGGTGGAAAGGTATGGGAGTGCTTTTGCTTTACAGTCATTCAAGAAACTCTTTCTTGTCTTCTGAAATATCACCAGCATACCACTTTTCCTGAAAGCAGCAAATGTAGTGCCTGGGAGCCTCTTTCTCATCTTAAAAGGCAAAGATTCACTGTGTATTGCAGAGACTGAAGGCAAAAATCTTTTGAATTGACAGGCTTGCCTCTCTATCAATGTTGTCTTCTCCCTTTTCACAGCAGGTCTTAAATTTAATCGTATCATCATTGAGATGAATAGGTCAGTTCACAACTCTCAACTACAGACTTCAGTAAAAATCACTGCATTGAGACTAATACTCAGTCAAACCTTTTTTCAGTCCTGAGAGCAAACATAAATATAGGATGGAAGCTTGAGACCCTCAAAATACATGTCCTGTGCTTATGGCTAACATGAACTCCATGAAGTTATGAAAAAGATGTTAGCAGATGTATTAACAAAAAAACTTCAAGAAATCTAAGTCTCCTACTAGCAAAAAAACCACAGATGCTGAAATTTCCACAAGCTCAGTACATGCTGGCAAAATCAAGATTTAATCCACACTTGATGCTGGGGGCACAGCTGGCATTAGCCAGGCTCTCTGTTTTGACAGACCTGCAGACGTCTAAAATTCTCAGACTCATTTTTGCTCATTTTATAATTTTTTATCATGCAAATAGCAAGTCTAAAATTCCCTGGACATTTTACTGTCCTCCCATAGCTCGCCATCTTCTCACAGCACTGGCCTTTTTGTCGTGTCACTTTATGCAACATTGCACTCAGTTATAACACAGCTATTATTAAAGATTTCCTATTGCTTTATTTCTTCCACAGTGTTGTGCTATGCACTCAGAAAATACAAAATCAGTAGCATATGACACGCAGTAAATACATGCATGAAGTAAATACCTGCAACTGGTAGGTCACTTACATTGAACTGGAATTCCTCACAACAAAACTTGGAAAAGTCACTAATCCTTAACCATGTCCTCTACGTAACAGATGAGTAAACACTTGCCACATTCTGGAGAAAAACCTCTCACCTCCAACAGCATGAGTATCATCTTTTCAACAACAGCAAAGATATTCTACTCCACCAAGTGACTTCCCATGTTATCAGAATAGTCTAGGCGTCACAGCCACTGCTCAGATTAAGTTCCCTAAAATGTACCCTGTGTTGAGATGAAGACACCTTCAGAATGATTTTTGGGGTCATGTTTCTCAGCTTTTTATCAAAACTTGATTCCACAAAACAGCACATGTTATGCTAAATGTGTTTTCCTTTAAGACTAAAACTGACAATTAAAAGTCCAAATAAGGTAAATAGAACAGCATTGTTACTCAGGAGAACAGAACTGAATGGAGAAACCATGAACAGTGTAAGAATACTGTAATCAAAACAGGATTTCTTGAAGTATTTATTAACCAGTGAAAGGTGTATATTCTCAAGGATCACCATCAGAGCAACTTTATTCTGTTTTGGAAGACATTCTTTTAAGTAAATACAACTGGCTGACCCAAAGCTGCTAGTGTCATCCAACATAACGTCAAATCATCATGACAGGGAGACTGCTTGGAAGAAGGATAACATGAAGTCTCCCATGAGAAAGCCCTGGATTTTATATAAGAGTCTTTCTTTGCTATTTGAAGCTACCGATAAACAGAAAAAATAGGTAACTGCATCATTCCATAAATTTCCAAATGTGTTTAACAGTGTGGCAAGGCAAAAATACTGACAAATGATAATTTTTGTGTTGTATGCTGCATGGAGCAAGTGTGCTCTGCAAGATAAACAAAAAACTTTGCTTTTTTCATTTTACACTGCAGTCATCATTAAGTAAATTTTTCTGCAGCCTGTTCTAAGTGCACTTGCAGAAGAACATCACACAAATGCTAGGAAAGCTCACCTCCAAAATGCTTAGCTATAATAAAGGTTTGATTTTTGCAGCTGAGTTAAAGAAAGCTGGAATGCAGGTATATAAATGCAGACTGAAATTTTAAATGCTTGTATTTAGAATTCCTTTGGAAATTCACAATTAAACACTTAAATGTGAATTCCCAATATGGAGATTTTGCACTTTCATTAGTCATATTTTTATTTCCTCTTCTGTCATAATTTTGCTTTTATCTATATAAATAGATCGTAATAATACAAGTGGGGTTCCATTTAAGCTTGTTAATTCTTTATTAGAAAATAAATTTGTAATATATATAGGGATCAGCAATAGTTCCCATGGTAATATATATATATAAAAGGTTTAGTATTTGACATAAATATTATTTTTGCAAGAAACACCTTTCATGTATGTTTAACATAGCACACAAAACAGCATTATACACAATAATTTAAACATATGTACATACTGTTGACATATAAAATCTGAGTTACATACCTGAATTTATTATTTGTATGCTTCTTTATTTTCCAGATTACAATGCATTTGCATGCTGAAGCCTTTTTTTGTACAAATTCTATCAGGCAGTACTGCAGGAGTAGGTGTATTTTAACCAGAAAGCAGTAATGTACTCAGCTGCAAAAATATACCATAGTTCAGATGAAAAACAGGCCATAGCCACATACATAAATATTTTAATTTTATTATTCTTTCTTTATACTCTACTGAATCCACATGCTTAACCATAAGGAAAGGCATTTTTTACTGGAGATCATATTTTTAACAAGGAAAGTCCGTATAAGGGTTAGAACCCTTACATGGGTAAGTATCTAGTGTATCTTTAGCACCATGCTTCTTCTCATTATAAAATCATGGCAGGAGCTCAAACTCTAAGACAAGTTACTAAAACTTACTTTCTCCACTTTTTTTTTCCAGTGTAGTGTTTGGATATTACTAGCCGAGTCTGAGATACCTATTCTGGGGTTTTGGAAGGAGGTATGTGTGTATGTAGTTGGTTGGTTTAAATCAAGACATTTCATAATTTAAAATTCAAAAGGTCTGTTTCAGACTTGCAGAATACTGCTTACTGCTGTGGGAAAGGGATGCTGTCTTGCTGCAACGATCCTGTTTCTTCAGGATCTCAGGATTTAAGATCACCTGAGTATCTGGACACCTCCAGTGCCACACTTAGCATTCAATTATCACAAGCAACTATAAACTGTCCCACCCTACTGGTGGAGGAAGAAAGAAATAAAAATTACTTCTATTTTACCAGAAAACTGAGGAACAGAAAAAATGGCTAATCCAAGATCACACAACAAGTCTGCTACAGAATACAAAACAAAACAAATTATTTTCAACACTGTTCTTGCCAGAGGACCCGCAGATCTATCCTTCTGTTCTCTCTTGAGTGTAAACAGCTTTAAAAAACAGAGCATAATATGTACCATCCACATCAAGTGTAACTGCAGGCCAAAGCAAAAGGGACAGAAAACACAGTCAGCAAGAGAAAAACCACAAGAAGGTTGTCTTTTCAGAGTGTACTTTGACATAATGACCATTATGACCAATGCTGGCATGACTAGGAGGTCTAGGGAGGTGATTCTGCTTCTCTACTCTGCCCTCGTGAGGCCCCAACTGCGTCCAGTTCTGGGGTCCTCAGCATAGAAAGGATGTGGACCTGTTGGAGTGGGTCCAGAGGAGGGCCACAAAGATGATCACAGGACTGGAGCACCTCCCCTACAAGAACAGACTGAAGGAGTTGGGGTTGTTCAGCCTGGAAAAGAGAAGTCATCAAGGGGACCTTATAGCAGCCTTTCAGTACCTAAAGGAGGATTACAAGACAGAAGTGGAGAGACTTTTCAGCTGGTCCGATTGTAACAGGACAAGGGGGAATGGATACAAGCCGAAGGAGGGGAAACTTGGACTAGAGATTAGAAGGCCAGGCTGGATGTGGTTCTGGGCAACCCGTCTAGTGTGGTGTGTCGGGGGGTTGGAACTAGACGATCTTTAAGATCACTTCCAACCTGGGCCATTCTATGATTCTATGATAATCCCTGGACCTTAAGGGCACAGCAGTGGGAAGTTCTATAGGGTCTTAAAGAGTCTCAGAAATCCATACATAACCTAAATTTATTAAACTAGGAAAACTATTTTGTTCACATAATTATTTTCCCAGGTTTTGGGTTGGTTTTTTTGTTGTTTCTTTGTTTTGTGAAGTTTTTGTGGGTTTTTTTGGTTTTGTTTTTTTGGTTGGTTGGTTGGTTTGGTTTTTGTTGGTTTTGTTTGCTTTTATTTTTTAGTGTGTCAGCCATAAACAGTTGTCAACCATAACAGGAAGGGAACAGCACATTTGTATAAGGTGAATAATGAGGGGGAGTGATATTCCTAAAACTAAGGGACAGCTAAGAAATATACTGATGGCAAACAGTATGTACATCATACATCAATTAGGCTGAGGACATGAATGTTAATGGAGTATAGGGACAGCTTTGTGTTACGGGTCCTCTGAAGATAAACGATGGTAAAGAGCAGCATAAGGAATTCTCTACTGTTTAGAACATAAGCTTAAAGGACAAAAGTATCATGGTTTCAGTTCAGCCAGCAACTAAACACCACTCGGCCACTCACTCACTCCTCCTGTTCTCCACTCCCAGTGGGATGGGGAGAAGAATCGGAAGAAAAATGCAAAAGCTCAGGGGCTGAGATAAGAACACTTTAACAGGACAACACAAGGAGAGAAGTAATAATAACAATGAAAACTAGTATGAGAATGTATAAAGCGAGTGATGTACAAGACAATTGCTTACCACCCAGAATCCAATGCTCAGCCCATTCTGAAGCTCAAATCCCTCCTTCCCCTTGCCTTGAAAAGCTCCCTCCAGTTTATACATTAGGCATATCATATGGTATCGAGTAACTCCTTGCCTAGGTCCTGTCAGCTGTCCTGACTGCGTCCCCTCCCAGCTTCTTGTGAAAATTAACTCTAACCCAGCCATACTCAGGACTCTGAGCAACAGAGTGTGAACACCTGTGGCTGAAAGTGAGCAGCCTGATCAGATACATAGATGATTTGATACCTAAAATCACTCTTGACATTTGGGTCACAACCTCATTAACAGTCAAACAGCAGTGATGAAAATTAATAACCTGAATTTGACTGCCCAGTGAAATCTATTCTTCATAATGTTTACATTTGAGAATGGATTCTGCAGGTAGCTGTTACTCTAGACTACTTGAGAGCAACTAACATTAACTAGAAAGCACTAAAGCAAAACAAATAGAAATTCCATTCTGTATACTCCCTATTTTGCAGGGCAGAAGATGGAAGGATTTGGATGAAGATGTAAACATGAAGCTCATGAAAGCTTAGATTCAGTTCCACACTGCAGAATACAGATACACACATATTATGTTCAACACCTCATAGAGAACTAATCTGCACACCACAGTCCAGAGGCCTTAACAGCATATCAGTGATAAAGTACACAGTGAACTGGGTGCTTCATATCAAAAGGTATCAGAAAACATGAGGGAAATGAGAACAATGCACTACATTAAACAAAAAAAATATTAACCACAGCTTTTAGGCGCTAGGCTGACACCAAGTTATTTCAGCTGCTAAAAGTTCAAGGGTGGTACATAGTTATTAGCCTGAAGGTGAGAATTTTAATGTAATCATACAGTTAATTGACTCAGATGAAGTAATGAAATAAACAAATAATCAGCAGAGTGGACTACAAATCTACCTTTGCTTCAGTTGACGCCACTAACCTGGATTTTCCAGCTAAAGAACAGCAGCAGAAATGTCCTCAAACAAAAAAATTCTGATCAGCTGATGCAGGAAAATTAGGGAAAGTGAGCAAAAGACAGAGGTAGAAAAAAACCTGATAAAAATAAAATTAATTTTTCAATTATTTTCTCTGACTCAAACCAAAAATTTATCCCATTGAATTCAATTAAGGAAACACAAAATTCTAGCCACGAAGCCTTTTCCTTGATCATTATGGTTGTACACTGAAGCATAGGAGGTTCCGTGTGAATACACATAGAAATTTTTTCCCAGTTCAGGTGCCAGAGCACCGGAACAGACTGCCCAGAGAGGTTGTGAAGCCTCCTTCTATGGAGATATTCAAAACCTGTCTGGACACATTTCTGTGTGACCTCATCTAGGGCATCCTGCCGTGGCAGGGGGGTTGGACTAGATGATCTTTCGAGGTGCCTTCCAACTCCTAACATTCTGTGATTTTCCCTTCCTCTTTTCGTAATTTGTACCAACATCACATTTGCAAGATTGACAGACTGTCATCTCTGCCTCTGGGGTCATTTCTGAAACAATTTCTTACATATGAATGCAGCAGGCTGAGGCTAACTGTGGCTCTATCAGACAAAGATGATAACAATAAAGGATGACAGATGCATAGAAACAGGAAATAAAACTAGTGAGGAAAGGAAAAGAGGGTACAACTAAGGTTTTAGCTGAAGTGCAGTTTTGATTCGTCACTGTAACAGAGCACACTTTATTCTAATTCCTTCTCCACTTATCATCTGAAGCTTAAACAAGAATATCCTAAAAATAAGGTGTACCAAAATAGCTAAGTTATATCCTTCAATGAAAACCTTACCATTTTGGCCTCAGAGCTCTTACTGTGCAGATAGATTTGAACTTGAGGGAATAATCAGCAGAGGAAACAGTTACCACATGGTACAGAAAGCCTCTTCAAAATGGCATGATAACATGTAGCAACATTAACCCAAATCTACTCCCACTGAAACTAAATGCTAAAACTTAAACTTTTACCTGTGTATTTCAGCCTCCTTTGCTTTCTGATTTTTCTCAACACTTTTTTTCCCTTACATGCTACAGAACCCTTTACTGGTTGATCTTTTGGACTGTCGTAGATTTGCCCCAAATCTAGAAAAAAAGCAACATATCCTGGTGTCCTAATTGCTAAAGTGGGAATGAATGGTTCCATTTGCTCTGCTTAGTATTATCTGGAAAGAAGAATATTCCTGTTCTTGCCTTCCCTATTGTGGGACAGCAATTACAAGAAAGCCACTGATAGAATATACTGACCTGAAAGATGAAGAATGACAGGTGAACGGAGCTGCAGCATGTTGAATGGAAACATAGGAGGCATAGAGGAAAAGATCAAGACCAAAAGTAATACTGCACTGTGAAGGAGAATAGGAGTAAAGGAAAGCAAATGACAGGAAAGGTCCTCCTAAGAATAAGGGCTCCTACCAGCTTGAAGAAGAAAAGGCACACATGAAATACTATGAAGCAAGTAAAAAGCAGACAGTAAGACAACCCCAAAACTCTGAAAAAGTGATGGAGAGTTACAGAGATGTTTTGTCACCAAAAAAGTCTTTAGTTGTCTGCCAGGGAAATTTTTTACCTCTAAGATCCTAACCATTTTTTATAAGATCCCCCAAAGACAGGAAGCACACACCACAAAACCTGTGTTACTCAGCCTTCTGCCTGGAGTTTGTGCAGTCCAAAGGGGCCATGGAGAGTGAAGTTCCAGTAAATCTGGCCATCCATGGACAGGGAAGGATTTATGTGATGATTGTCAGAGAAGATTCATTCTGGAGCCAACTTCAATGCCATAGAATCATAGAATAGAATCATAGAATGGCTCATGTTGGAAGGGACCTTAAAGATCATCTAGTTCCAACCCCCCCCCCACCATGGGTAGGGATGCCAATCACTAGACCAGGTCGCCCAAGGCCACATCCAGCCTGGCCTTGAACACCGCCAAGGATGGGGCAGCCACAAGCTCTCTGGGCAACCTGTTCCAGTGCCTAACCACCCTCCTGGTAAAGAAATTCCTTCTAATCTCTAATCTAAATTTCCCCTCTTGTAGCTTGTAGCCATTTCCCCTTGTCTTATCACAGTTTGAGAATACAAAAAGTCTTTCCCCTTCTATCCTATAGTCCCCCTTTAGGTACTGGAAGGCAGCTATGAGATCCCCTCGAAGCCTTCTCTTTTTAAGGCTGAACAACCCCAACTGTTTCAGCCTTTCCTCATAGGGGAGGTCCTCCAGTCCTCTAATCATCTTTGTGGCCCTCCTCTGGACTCACTCCAACAGGTCCACATTTTTCTTATGCTGAGGAGCCTAGAACCGGACACAGTACTCCACGTGGGGCCTCACAAGGGCAGAGTAGAGGGGCAGGATCACCTCCCTAGACCTGCTGGTCACACCTCTCCTGATGCAGCCCAGGATGCGGTTGGCTTTCTGGGCTGAGAATATACATTGCTGGCTCATATCCAGCTTTCCATCTATCAGGACCACCAAGTCCTTCTCTGCACGGCTGCTTTCAATGAGTTCCTCACCCAGTCTGTACTCACAGCCAGGATTACTCCTACGCAAGTGCAGGACCTTACATTTAGATTTATTAAACTCCATTTTATTCTCTTGGGCCCATTCTTCAAGTTTATCCAGATCCCTTTGGATGGCATCTCGCCCCTCTGGCGTATCAACCACACCACTCAGCTTTGTGTCATCTGCAAACTTGCTGAGGGTGCACTCGATACCCATGTCCAGGTCATTAATGAAGATGAAGATGTCATTCTTGAATAAGTACTTCACAAAGGCGACAATGAAACCCAGTTGGAAAAACTTGGATCTCCTAACAAATAGTAGAATCCATTGTACTAGTTATTCACAACTGCTCTGAGAGGATAAAGCTATTATTTATCAGTCTTCCCAAAGAGAACTATTACATTATTTGGCTACAGGCAAACTGGAGAGCTATAATTTCTATTAAACAAAACAAGCACAACAATCTTTGTAACATGCATGTGAGTGTATCTTTTCCTTCAAAAAAAGAAGAGCTGTCTCCAAGAAAAGGATGGTTTAAAATAAAAACAAAAAAACCTAATATATTTAGCAAATGTCTCAAAGACAAAGCACCCAAGATTTAACTCTGTACATTCGGGGTGTAGAGTAATGGTTCTTGTATCGGATGATTTATCATTTGCAGATCTATGGGGACCCATCTCAACTGAATTCTCTAACAGCTGGTATGACAGAGATGTCCATTACCCAAACGGACAGTGCTCTCTATTGATCAGTGCTCCACTCAGCAACCACATTTGTCATTCTTTTGTCTCTGCTCTCATCTGCACTAGATAAAAAGATGGAAATAATAAGGCTTTACAAAAGTTAATCCACCTGCAAGGCACAATGAACAATTAAAACACCTGACCTACAGAACCCTTAGGACAGGTAAACTGAGTTTCTTTGTATCATTTGGCAAAAGACAGGCAGGGAGAACTGAAAATACTGAGAAACAGTATTAGAATCAAAATGGAGCTAGAGAAATGTTGTAGCCACTGCAAACCCTGCTTACATCAAGTTCTGTGTTGCCCTCACAGCTTCTTTAAGAAATGGGTTTGTTTCAACACACAATAGGAAAAAAAAGCCAAAACCCCAACAAAATAACACAACGACTACCTAATCAACCAGTGAATCACCTGGGGACATACAACTGCAATTAACTGGATTCACGTATTTAGACTGCAGTCATACAGTATTCCCATACACTAGTATGTTTTTATATATGAAAGATTAAATTAGTCATAAGAAAAGTAACACTGAAACATTTAACATTCTTCCTCACAGTACACATAAACACCCAAGTCACGAAGACAGAAGCTTTCTTATTCCTTCACTGAACTCAATAACAGAAATAATTAAACATCTTTCAGACCTGAACTGCATAGTCATTAGCCAGCAGACAATGATTTGAACTGCCACTAGAGCTCAAACTACACTTTGCAGGCTTTTCAACCCATTCCCACTCACAAAGCCTTCCATTTCAAGATTTCCCCTGTGAAATGTTTCGTGATGCTATAAAGACTGTCAACTAGAGAAGAAAGATCCTCGGCACCTGAGCCACCAACAGGACTATCAAATAACACTTAACTGGTGGATGACACTGGGTGGCTGAGCTTGAATTCTGATCTCCAGATATTACCCATGCAATTGTCTGTAGAGATAACACTGTTACAACAGCAGCAGATAAAACCAATTAAAATTGGGAACAGTGAGCATATCAAGCCTTTGACTCTCACCATAAATATAGTTTAACACACTTAAGTGGCAAGATGTAATGTGCTCTCTGCCACACCAAGAACACAGCCTAGGATCTAACTTTTCTTCTGCACTGGAAGCAGACAAAACACATAACTGAAGGAACAGTATAGCGTGAATGAAGGAAAATCAGGACTCAGTACAGCAGCTGTTAATGACTGGATTACAAAAAATGCTGATACGAACACCACAGATAGGTTCATTTTAATTTCTGGAAGATGGTCGCAGATTCAGCCACCAACATCAATATTCAAAAAGAACTAAAGAGCACATATTTTTCTTTTGTCTCACATGTGAGCAACTTCTGTTTTCCAGTTCATGTAATTTCACCAGTATCTCTGTCTAGTATTGTTCATACCCTAATCTACTTCATGATTTCTCTCTCAGTGTTGCTGCCAAAACCCTCCAATAAGGCTGTAAGCTTTAATTTTACACATGCAACAACTAAGGAATACAGTGAAAAAGTTGCACATAAAAGGGACAGTGAATAAGCATTTCTTTGAAAGTGTATAAAATTTTGTTCATTTGGCAGAAAAAGGCAGGAATATAGGAGGAGAACAAATTGGGAGGGTTGATACCAAATCTAACTAATGGATCCCACAGGGCAAAACCATAACTGATGTCTGATAACTACTGCTAATCAGTAGAATCTGGCCAAATGAACCCTGGACATTAAGAAGTAAAATTTCAATTTCAACCACAGAAAGGCTAAACCAGCACCATGCAACATACTGTTGCTTAGAACACCCTACCCTTCCACCCAGTTTCTCTCAAAATGCAGTTAAACCTTTATAATTGAAAAGTCATTAGAAAAGGTGTCCATCTCATTTGAGTTGGGAATAGTGAACAAAAAAAAATCCTTCTAAGTTTATCCATACATTTTTTAGCGTTTAATTTAGGTGTAAGCTCTCCATATATAAATGGACTAACAGTACCAGAATTAAAAACAGAACAGTCCTGACTCTTTTCTTTCTGACTCTTTCTTAATGCTGCATTGCTGTGATGTTATTGTTATTTAAACCTTGCAAAGTGAATACCCCAAGTGACATGGTGTAGACATCCATACTTTTACATACTCTTCCATTGCAGACAAAGCCTGCTTGCATTAGAAAGCAAGAACATACCCTTCACAACCATTCTTGCAAATATTCAATCTAAACATTTAAATGAAAACAACAACAACCAAAAAAAGCCCACCCCCCAAAAAAAGTCTACCTTTTTCCGGCAGCTAAAGATTTTGTTTCTGCATGCCTACCACAGGGACATCTGCTGCACTCTTCATGTTCTGCCTCCCTTTCTCTTGCCCTTTGAGTGTAACTCACTCAGAGAACAGAAAGCGGGGAAAAAAGCAATTGAGCATGTTATAACGGCCATAAAAATACAGATGAGAATTTATTTATTTTTTTAAATTAATGACATTGCTTAAACACCATTCATAAAATGCCTTCTTTGTATTCTCTTCCTTCTTTTTAGCCTTCCAGGAGAACTGTGACTTAACTTTCATTATCCACATTCTCATTAAGCCCACAGAAATCAAAACATAGACAAGAAATGAGAACAGAAGCTTAACAGAATGACAACTCTCTTACTTGCAAATGCTTGTCACATTTCAATTACAATTTTACTATTTAGTATAGCTGATTTAAAATGTTTTCAGGTATTTTTAATCCATTTACAAAAATGTGCTTTTCCTTCTGCATCTCCTTTTATCCCAATTAAAATGATAGCATTATTTCTTTCCACATTAGTGTAATTTCTATATTCCTATGCCTTGCTCTTTTAGTCTGCTTTGATCCTCTGGTCTCCTTCACTTTAATCAGTTAAGTAATACCACAACCCTTTTTCCTTGAAATATGGCCAGCAGAAAGGCTTAGTGGCCTATTCCAACTATTTTATGATTCCAGTTTTTCTATTTAACTACAAAAATGTAGCTGGTACCAGATACCTGCAGTGCAACTCTGCGAGAAACACACTATTTCAGTGCATCTCTTCAGCATTCAAACCACTGCTCTTCATCTTATTGAAATCAATGGCTTTCTCCTCCTCACCTCTTCAGAGAGAATTAAATACTCCCTTCAGAATAAAATGTGCTTCAGGAATTCAAATAGTTTGGCTGCTAATGTTTCTGTGTTACTCTTTTAGGTGGTGACACAACTTATACAGAGTTTTACTCCTCTGCAACATAACTGCAGTTTCTGCACCTTTTCTATTTACATTCACTTTGAAGTTTTCTCTCTTCAGGCTTCTCCCCTCTCTGCCCTCTTTTGTACTTGTTTTGATATGGCTCACACATTTCCTGCTATTACAATTAACAATGCATGTACAGAAACAATAGCCACTGTCGTAACATTCTCAGCTTCAAAGCTCTCTCCAACTTGCAAAGACATAATACACAGGGAAGACACTTATGAAATGGCTGAATTGGAAATCCGATTTATCCTGAAAAGGTCATGCCACATTGAGATGTCCTTGGGAGACTGCTGGGAGACACTAGGCTCTTTGAATGTTGTGATAATTTTCTCAGTAAGATAACTATGCTTTTTATGTCCAGAGTATTTAAAGGCACAACACATGCTAATTTAATTTATATTTTTAGGGGAGCTGAAGCTTTTACAGAGAAAAAAAAGAAGTGGCTATAGCTTGCACTTCAGGCACAAGGGAATATGTCCATTTTTCAAGGGCTAATGGCAGAGCTGTAACAGGCAGCAATGAACATCAGATCAGTCTCCTGAATGTTCTTAGTTCACAGTCACTGTACTGCAAAGAATCTAGTCCCACACACAAAAGGGATTCAAGAAAAATCCTCCTAGGCTCTATAAAGATCTTGAAAATACTTGGACCATTTACACTCTAAATAATTAGACAAACACATACCAAGTACAGAATATTACTACAGACAGTAGCTATGCTACTGCTATTTTGCTGTCTGGACAGCTTCAAGCTGTGAGTGTTCAAAAATAACCTTAAAAAATACATTAGTCTATACCTTTAGACGCTCAGTACACTTTGAGCAGGTACCAGCCACAGCTACTACACAGCATTTCATACTAAAAGACTCATTAGCTATCTTATGGCCATGACTATTTGTTCCAGATTTCAGAAAGGCTAGGAAATTCTGTGCACTGAGACAGATGGCTTGACAGACTGAGATGAAACAACAGAAATGAATTTCAAAGAAGAAAAAAATTTTAGCCACTTATTCTATAAAATATTGCCTATACTAAAATACAGTTCTTTTGCACATAGATATAAGCAGAACTACAATCACACACTATCAATGAGCTCCTCTCTTCAATTACAACTGCTGAATCCACAGGTGTTTTAAGCATACGAGGATACAAAATCCTTTCAAGCCATACCTTCAAACAGAAGATTTACTTGAGAGATTAAAGTTTCACTCATCCACTATTATACTTCCCAAGCTTGAAGAAAACAATGTTGTATATCGCAGTTCAATGCCAAGTCTGAGAGCTATTCCTTTTTAGATTTTCATTATACAAACCTCAGTACAGTATTTGGCATGTGAAGACTGCTGTAAACAATGCTTAGCAATGAGGACTATGAGTTAATGTGACTTCACCGTACTCAGCATTGCATAACGCTTTTGTTAACAACTGTCCTCATCCTCCACTATTTTGTCAGTATCTTCACAGGTTATAGCATCAAACAGATACTAGTCAGAGGCCCTGGACTACAGCTCATCACTGAAAAGACGAAAGAGAAAGGAAAGAACACAGAATGAGAGCGTATTTTATATCTTCTTTCTTTCATATGCAAAATATTGTTTTTTACATAATCCTATATGCACATCAAGAGCTTGCTGTGCAGAGGACTAGGAAAGAGTCTCCATGTTTAAAGAAAAGGAAAATAAAGGGTAAGATGCATATTTGAGGACCTGGTCCAATGAAGACAGGAATGCTAAACAGAAATGTATGTAAAAAGCCAATATTATGTGAACAGATAGAAAAAGACATGCCTTCTCTACTACAAGCAAAAAGCCCTTCTGCCTCTTGACCAAGGAAACAGAATCCAAGCCTATGTTCTCACAATTACCCTCCCCTAAGAAGGGCAAGATAGACTCCTTGACTGCCAATGTTCAGGACTCAAGAGTTGAATTCAAGCTGTCTTCTCTGCTCCCTTCCTTTCTTCTTCCTCATTCATATCCCAAAAATACAAACACTTACAAGTTTATTTATGTCAGATACTTTACCATGGATACTGCCATGGTTTAACATCAGCCAGCAGCTAAGCACCACACAGCCACACACACACTCCCTCCCTCCTCCACTGCCAGTGGGACTGGGAAGAGAATCAGAAAAAATATAAAACTCATGGGTTGAGATAAGAACACTTTAATACTTCAAATAAAGTATTATGATTATGATTATTAGTAACTAAAGGAGAGTAACAAAGAGAAACAAAACCCTAGAAAAAAAAGTGATGCACAATGCAATTGCACGCCACCTGCTGAATGATGCCCAGACAGTCCCCAAGCGGCAATCTTCCCCTCCCCACTGACTCCCCACAGTTTATATACCAAGCCTCATGTTTTGTGTTACGGAATATCCCTCTGGCTAGTTCAGGTCAGCTGCCCTGGCTCCCTCCCAGCTTCTTGTGCATCTCCTTGCTGGCAGAACATGAGAAACCGAAAAATTCCTAACTTAGGAAATGCAACATACATAGCGACAACTAAAACATCAGTGCATTATCAACGCTATTGCCACACTAAATCTAAACTACAGCACTGTACCAGTTACTAGGAGGAAAATCAAATCTGCCTCAGCTGAAATCAGGACAACAGTTTATTTATAGAATCATAGAATCACAGAATTGTCAGAGTTGGAAGGGACCTTAAAGATCATCTAGTTCCAATCCCCCTGTCTGGCAGGGACACCTTCTGCTAGATCAGGTTGCCCAGAGCCCCATCCAGCCTGGCCTTAAAAGCTTCCAGGAATGGGGCTTCCACAACCTCTCTGGGCAACCTGTTCTACTGTCTCAGTAGACACAGTGACTCACAGTGACTTCCNGGGCTGCAAGCATACACTGGTGGCTCATGTTGAGCTTCTCACCCACCAGCACCCCCAAGGCTCTTTTCTCAGGGCTGCTCTCAAGCCAATCTTCACCCAGCCTGTATCGGTGCTTGGGATTACCCCAACCCAGATGTAAGACCTTGCACTTGGTCTTGTTGAACTTCCTGAGGTTGGCATGGGCCCACCTCTCCAGCCTGTCCAGGACTCTCTGGATGGCATCCCTCCCCTCTAGCATGTCAACTGCATCACACAGCTTGGTGTCGTCAGCAGACTTGCTGAGGGAGCACTCGATGCCACTGTCCATGTCACCAATGAAGATGTTGAACAAGACTGGTCCCAGTATTGATCCTTTGATCCTCATTATTTGAAAAAACCTAGTCTGTGAAGCTCATGCATGAACAGTGGAGGGACTGAAGCTTAAGACAACTGGAAGAGATAATAATGGGCAAATTTAATTCATAATTGTTTACCTCATGCCAAATAAAATAAAAAATTAAAAAAGCTTAAAGCAAGCTGATATCCAGCAGTTTCTGCTCTGGAGAGGTCAAAGATGAAAATAGATGAGGCTCTGAAGGGCAGAATCAGCATGCACTGGCAAATGCATCTCTTCAGCGCAGGTGTTCTCCATCTCTCCCTTTGAGTACAAAATTAACTCGTACATATGAAAATGGAACACAGGAAAAAAACAATTGCTTTTACTCTTGAATATGTTTCAAGTAGCACCAGCAACTCTGCAATTATTTTACTGTGACCACTTTTCATATTGAAAAAAATTATATTGTTATTGATGCACCTTATCTTTGTATCTATATAATACTGAGGAGGGACAAGAATGAGATTTTAAATAGCTATGTTAAGGATTTGGTTTGGAAAATGTACATGGTCTTCAGGCACATTAGCTGCTGTGCATTCTGTCTTTTTAAAAAAAAATTTAGGGCCATAATTATTTGAACATAGCCTTCTCAGTAACTCAACCCCCAAAACAACAAGCTAAATAACATGGGCAATAAATCTGCTTTGATAATGGGAGGTCACCTTCTATTCTGCAGATAGATTAATGCCATCTGGAATTTACATTCATTTCTTTATTCATTTGTGCCTTACTCTTACTACAATAGTTGAACATATATAATAGCTGAACAATAGCATATAGGACTAACTACTGCAACTGAGAAATATATCCAATCATTCAGCAAAGACATTTACATCGAAAGTAACACTGGAGGTTACATCTATGATGGTAATCCAGTATTCCTCATTTATAAAACCCATTTTCACATCATTCCTCATTTGCCTGACTTTTCACAATTGGAACATTTCTGTTGGGTATTTTAAACAGGAAAAAAGACTGACACAGGACAGTACATTAAGAAGACGAAACAAAGGACAGCAGAAGCCACGTCCATTACAGAATGGTACCTTATAAAGCCTGGCATGGTGATTTCCAACTCCCACCACTACTCTGCTGTCAGAAGACATTCCACGTGCACAGTGCTGATATGCAAAAGAAGATAATCTGCTGCTGTTACCATTTATTCAGTTAGTTTAAACAGCAGAAAACTATGGTGTGAATTATAAATTCCAGCAGTCCCAACAATCCCTGACAGTTTGATTTTTTATGAAAAAAGATTCACTTGCACACTTCAGAAGAATGTTAAAAACATTTGTCTCATTGCAAAGTCAAGCCTTTCAAAGACAGGAAGTGCTGAAAAGTTGGCATTCTACCTCAGACTCAGGTTGCACCTTCTACAGTACAGTCCATAACTATATGACTATAGTACTATTTGTTCTATGGGACCCCCACCTCATTCAGTCAAAGTGAGAAGAGTTTATTCAACTAATACTTTTGGGTTTTTTTCCCACAAAAAATATTTCAATGAACGGAACTGAGGGGGTTTTTTTCTCTATTTAAAAAATGGTCTGGCAACAAAATATTTCAGACGCTTCTCCTTGCCTTTAATTCCAGCATTTACTTAGATTGCAAAGACTGTCAAACCTTACATTTTAACACTTCTGTCAGCTGAAGAGTAACATTAACTGTACTTTATGGAGATGGAATTGGCAGAAAAAGGTTAATGCCAAGAGTGACCAACAATTTGGATGTCCTTATTTGCAGTGCTTCAGGGTATTTAGCAATTCATCACATGTTCAAACCACAGTTTCCCCTGACTACAATTGCATCTGTAAAAGTTCAGCACTTTTGCAGATCATATCCCACAGTTTCAACTCAGGTCACCCAGAAAATGAAAGAAAACGAGGAACATGCAGTTAGTAATTATCTGTGAAAACTCCAGGTTAAGCCATGTGCCTAAAACTCACACAGAAACTTTTAAAAAAAAGTTTAATTCACTCAGTAAATCATATTCTTCCAGTGCTCAGTTCTTTCAGAGCGTTAGGTAAGAATCGGGCCCTGGGTATAAAGTAACATATTACCATATAATAAATTGTATCACTTTCTGTCACAGAATCACAGAATGGTAGGGTTTGGAAGAGACTTCTGGAGACCATCTCATCCAACCCACCTGCTAAAGCAGGTTCAGCTAGATCAGGCTGCCCAGGAACCATCTAGGCAGGTTTTCAGTCTCTTCAGATAAGAAGACTCCACAACCTCTCCTCTTGGAGAGGGCAGCCTGTTCCAGTGCTCTTGTCATCCTCAACTTAGAGAAGTTTTTCCTTATGTTCAGATAGAACTTCCTCTGTTCCAGTAGATGCCTGTTGTCCTGCCACTGGACGCCACTGAAAAGAGTCTGGACCCATCTTCTTGACCCCTGTCCTTCAGATTTTAGATTTATAAGCATCAATAAGATGTCCTCTCAGTCTTCTCCAGGCTAAGCAGCCTCAGGTATCTCAGCTTTTCCTCATAAGCAACATGGTCTAGTCTACTAATCCTCTTCATAGCCCTTCTATCCAAGAAGATGCCACTGCAACTAATTCTACTTCGTACAGGCAACTAATAAAATAATAAACTAGTCAACAACAGAATTACTTTGAAAGAGAAAGACCCAAGAATCTTTCAGATAACCCCAAGCTCTTGGCTTAGAACTACTAATCTTTTGTGAAAAGTCCTTGCATAGTAAGGTGAAGACAAACAGAAAAAAGTGGCAGAAGATAGCTAAGACATAACGAAAGAAACACAGAGAGAATTTGGTTAGATGACTATTTTTTTTTCTCTTTCAGGTCAATTTAACAAAAAGTAGAAGGCAGAAAAGAAAAAAACAACAGTAAGAACTCTATCAACATTTATATGTCACTTCACATGTGTAAACTCCTTTTAAAAATTAACTAATTAATCCTCACAACCCCTTATTCCCATCTGATGCACTCAAGCACTATAAACCTTCACTTTACAAGAGGAAACTAGGGCACAGAGATTAAAAGTTATACTTCCAAAGTGTCCATTAATTCCATGCATGAGTCTGGAGTGGTGAACTTGAGACACTGAAAAAGAGGCCGTAAGATATTCTGAGGACCCTCAGCTGTAGAGAAAGCATTTGGCACTATGATAAAACCATAAAAAGGTAGAATTTTTTAAAGGGATTTCTATTGTTATACACAAGTCAGAGAGAGAGCTGGGTCTCATCTCAATTCAAAATTGAATGAAGACACTGAATTTAATATTTGTTCATTTAAGGAAAGGCAGCTAGCACTGAAATAAACCTCTGAACATGACAGACAACTAGAATACTTTAGGGAACAGAGGAAGAGGTCCACATGGAATTGGAGAGCCCTAAGTCACAGCCAGTTGGCACAGTTCAGCCAGTTCAGACTGAATCTTGTATTTGTTGAGTTAGAAAGGTACGCAAGGGAGAAAATCGCAGTTCTTGCACATAAAAGAGGCCTTCCTACATCTAAAGAGCACAACAATAAGCAGTACACAGCTCCTGAAATCCAGCATCCACAGCAGCCTCCTAGAGCCCCTGCTGCTGGTTAGACCACAGATAAGCTTCTTCCTCTGCCACCTGTGTGGGCATCAAATTACATCCACCTCTCCTGCATCACATCCACCTCTACTGACACATGAAAAAGGGATCTCCCCAGAAACTGTTGTGACTGCTTGCAGAACAAACTCCTGTTTTTTAACTAGATACAAAAAGAAAGGCTTGGAAAAAAACAAACACTGGATTTTTGTGAACTTCGAAAGTAATTATTTATTTTTATATATATATATATATATACACACACATAAAAAAATCAACCTTCTGAAAACTAGACTGCAGATAAAAACAGCATTAATCAATTTTTTTGCAGGACACTTTTTTACAGGGGACTGACACAATTCTTAAAAGTCACATCCAAAAAGAGATCATATCCTCTTAGTTTTTAAACTGTGGCTTCACACAGGCCTACCTATAATTATTTACTATTTGCCATGAATGTGCTTTAACACAGCGGTAAATAACATAGCAGACATCATGCAGCAAAACTGAGCCAAACACCACGCTTAGAACGTTTGTCTTCCCCTTCATCTAAACCCTTTCTTCATTCCCCAGTAAATAAGGGAATAAAACCTATGCACTGAACCTCTCACGTTTCTTAACACATGAAAAATACATCTTTCTCAAACATGCCTGTCTGTCAAGCATGGAAAATGGTGCATGTATTTTATGATCTCAGCTGCTAGCCATATATATTTACACTATCAGCTGCTGTATGAAAAGCCTCATGTTTGTGTGTCTTCAGAAGAACACAAAACATTACTGGTATCAAAGAGGGTAAGCAGTTTACCCCTTTTTTTGGCATAAATTAAGAAACCCATTACAAAATAACAAAAAAAACCCACGCTTCAGAAAACATTCAGATCAGTATTAAACGCACAACTATGTACAGGATTTCCAGTTTCTAAAGGAAGGATACTGAACTTTTCCTAAGCACATTTCTTATACCAGTCTTGTTTGTAGAGCACTGAACACCATGTGCTCCCTTGCTCCCTCATCCACCATTCTGACCAGGACACTTCACAATAAACCCTCTCTCCCCCACAGCAATTAATTTACAAAGGTTATAAATAACTCCATTTCTGCTCTCAGCTCTAAATAAAAAAGAAAGTCTGCTCCCAAACTTTTCAGTTTTTTGAAGAAGGACAGGTATTTTTTCTTGCCAATTCTTACTGAGTACTGCATCATTCCAGAGGCTGTTGTTAATTACTTAAGGCTCCGGTCAGAAATCTGTGGTTTGAAAGTCATACATTAAGCAGCCTGTGTTTAGCTCTTGAATCCTCTGGTACCAGACCACAGTTTCCAACAGGACACGAGCACAAAAGGAGAGAGGTTTTGTTAAGAAAGGTCCTTAATGGCTGAGTAATCAGCACAACTCCAGCAGTTCTTTTTTGCATCTGCTAAGAGCAAATCAAACTTCTGAAAGTCAATTTTGGCAAGTAACGTTATCTCTCACGTCCCATCAGCTTCACAGAAAAAATAATATGCATGCAAGACAAAGAACAATTAAAGTAAATCATCATAGCAACAGCTTTATAAAACATTAAGCCTAAAGAGTTATAATTCTGCATTTTGTGCACTAGGAATTTTATTTTGTTTTGTTAAAAAAAGGCCAGCAATACTAAATCTTGCCTTATAGCATTATAGATCGGTTTGCAGCAGAAACATTTCACAGAATCACAGAGAATCACAGAACCATTATGGTTGGAAAGGACCCTCAGGATTATCGAGTCCAGCCGACAGCCCTACACTACTCTTAACCCTAAATCATCCCCTGAAGAAACACATCTATTCACTTCTTAAAAACCTCCAGGGATGGTGACTCCACCACCTCCCTGGGCAGCCTATTCCAATATCTCACCACTCCTTCAGTAAAGAAATTCTTCCGAATATCTAATCTAAACCTACCCTGGCACAACTTAAGCCCAGTCCCCCTAGTCCTGTCACCAGTCACAAGGGAGAAGAGGCCAACACCCGCCTCCCTAGAATGACCTTTAAAGTAGCTGAAGAGAGCGACAAGGTCTCCCCTCAGCCTCCTCTTCTCCAGGCTAAACAACCCCAACCCCCTAACTGTCTTTGCCTTCTTTTTGTCTTTGTACTGGAGACTGCTTCTCCAGATAAAAACAAAATTGCACACACAAAGAAGTTTTTTCTGTCTTCCCATAACTCTGTGGAGGACAGTTAATGACTGAAAATAAGAGGAAGATGGAGGGGCCAGAATGGGAGAGAGATACAGTTTGTAAAGGCTGCCCTTCAACATTGGTACTGATGTTCAGTTCATCCTTGTGATCTATTCGGTTATCTCCAGAACATCTGCTCACAAGCTGACAAATGACAAATCCCATCTTAGAATCCATAAGCAGAGAAGCAGCAGTCTGATAAATAGCTAACAGAACAAATATATTCGCCTTTCATAAGAAAGACAAATCACTCATCCTTACTAAGTGCTTTCAACAGGAACACTAATTCTGTGTTTATTTGCAAAGCATATGTACTGTGTCCAAAGTCGCTCTGGCAGCCAACTGGTTTGATTACATTACTCTCCCCCAGCTCTGAAACAGTAATACTAAAAGAGCATCTATAGAAAGAAAAATGAGGCTGGAAAAGAGTTGGAGACCAGGCTGAGCTGACAACCTAGCAGGTATGAGCAGGACTGCTTTAATCAAATTGTTAGAAAAAGCAGCTCTTTGTACTATTCTTCTAGTCTTGTCTGTTACTGCAAACACAGAACCTGGGAAACACTGCACTGCATTTCTCTGTCTCAAAAATTTTAACATATTAAAAATAATGCAAATGGTTATCTCCCATGAGATGTGAGACGCAAAAAAGACTCTATTATAAACAGAGGCAGCTTCATGTAAACCCAGACTTAAAAGTTACAACCTGCTTGTAATGCCAACAAAGATGCTGAGGTACACAGATTCAGTAGTTCATATGTGCAAATACTTACTTCTCCTAGAGTAGCTCGATGACTTATATCCTACCATCCAGTGCTAGTACCTATGCCAAGCATATTCCATACCATAATAATATTTCCTCACAGATAACAGAAAGCAATTATCAGATTTGTAAATTTTCATGAATTTGACAGGAATGCCTCAAAAGATTCATAAGCCATTTCCAAGGCAATGATTGCACTGTTTACTAAATGCATGCACCCCTCTAATTCGAATGGGGATTCAGATAGACAGTCTTAAGAGACAGGTTCAAGATGCTATTCAGAGGGACCTGGACAAGTTCAAGATGTGGGTTCATGTAAACCTTACAACATTTAACATGGCCAAGTACAAAGTACTGCCCATGGGTCAGAGCAATTCCTGGCATCACTACAGGTTAGGGGATTAGTGGATTGAGAACAGCCTTGCTGAGAAGGACTTAAGAGGAACTGGACGATCAAAAGCAAAAACTGTACTTTTTGTGTCTTCACTGAAGTAACAGTTACTATTGCCACTAGTACTAGCAGTTTTCTGAGGGAGAGGGAAGGTCCCAAAGGGGGGCTCAAAGGTGGAAAAGTGACGCTGGATTACTTGCCACCAAGTTAAGTTCCATGGAAGCCTTTAGCTTCCTGCACTCCATGATAACTGCAATCAGTGCAATCCAAGCATAAACAGGCAAAATATTCTTTGACAGTGAAACAAATCCACCTTGTTCCTGAGAAGAGGTGGAACACTTGGGAGGAAGTACAGTTAAGAACACAGTTAATGTGCTGCTGGAGGGCTCAGAGACAGAGTAATGTCTAAGCACCTGATCTCAGTACACTCCTGGTTGCTCCTAACCAAATGACATGTGGCTAGAAATACATCAGTGATCTCCATCTTATTCCTACTAGCAATATAAAATGCATATTACAGAAAGAAAACAAGAAACCAAGCACAGAAAAAACCCACAATCAAGCAGTGGCATTAACTTGCATACTTATAAAACAACTTTGTCAAGCAACTGGAAACAGAACAAACCTACAGTCTGAGATTCCTTCACTGGCTGAGTAAGTTGTACTTCTCGCACCCTGTGCTATACAGAGGGCCTAGGAACTGCAACTGCAACTGCACAACCATGAACCAGACTAAGGATGCAGCATGCTGCAGCAGTGTGCACTTCACAAGCTGGGCAGACAGCCACTACACATACAAGCAAGGCATCATCTCCAGGGCTATTAATCCTGTGTTATATTTGTCTACTGCATGTGCCTACACACATAAATGAAAACAAAAAAAAATGTATGAGTTCTTTCAGAGGTTCCTCTTGGGCAAAAGGACTTAACACTGGTAATGCTCAGGAATGTTTGCAGAACTTGCAGGAATGGTGTTAAAAGTATATTCTTTCCATAAAGGTAATTTTTTTTTAGCGTTGACATTTCTTGAAACATGGGCCTAGAGAAAAATCAAACTTCCTCAGAAGTGATACAGAAGTTCTTAGAATTAAAATTACCTCCAGAACCTTAAGTACAGTGACAAAACCTGTGTCTCCTATCAGATCATATACCATAGTAACTGCAGGAAGTAAGTTGGTGGTCTTCATCCATGCAGACAGGTACCAATGCACAGCAGCCACTATTATGTTTGAAATAATCACAAGTGTTGCTAATAGTCTTCAGTGAAGAAGTCAAGGCATAAATAAACTGATCTCTCACTTTCCTCATTCAAGTAAGTGCTTTATAAGCCAGATAGGTAAACTTTGCAGCAAACTGAACCTTTTGTTTCAGAATTTAGGACAAACGTAGTCTATGAACAAAAAGTAGAATCTGAGAATGCCTCTTGCAGTTTCATCTGAACTCATCAGCCCATTTCAGAGGGACTTTTAGAAACATGACAATTGTTAGCTTTTAACAAACTGTTAGCTTGGCTGTTCACACAATCTACACAGCCACGAAAATTGTAAACCATTTTTTTCTGTTCCGACAGAAACCAAGCTGCAAGTTGGGCATACAATTTTATATAATTGAGTTCCAAAATACAAACAGAGAAGTGGGGTTTAGATGGCAGAATAATTAGACACATTTAGAAAGACAGCTCAGCACACAAGGAAATAATGAAATTCTTCACAGTCTGCCTGTGAATTTTAGCATTCATCTGTGCCAAACAAATAGTTCAGTGCTCTTACATAGCCATATGAACATGACTTACTGAAATAAATTAAATAAAAGTTAAATAACATGGTTTCAGGTCTGTTTTGGTTTTTTCCCTAGCATGAGGTTAAATGGACTTTCCTGAGATAACTTCCTGCAAAGTAATAAATTTCTCAAAATTTTTTTAAAATACTGTGAAGTGAAAATAGGAATTTACAGAACAGCTCAGTAATAAAAAGATTTGAGAACCTCTAAACAACGTTCTTTCTTTTCTAAAACAATGAAGTTTAAGGAATCACTACTCATTCTAGTGAAGAACAACAAAAGGGCAGAGATATCTGGGCTTCAGCAGTGCT
The DNA here is from genome assembly GCA_013399015.1 of Galbula dea. Taxonomy (NCBI): domain Eukaryota; kingdom Metazoa; phylum Chordata; class Aves; order Piciformes; family Galbulidae; genus Galbula; species Galbula dea. Next base: position 31,309 of record VWZX01010941.1, on the reverse strand, counting down.
TAAAGTACAAACAAAAAGCAAAGCAGACATTTGCTACCACATTTCACTATGGTGGGATTCTGTTCTCGCGATCGGTGTGCCACAAGGGGGCCTGAAGTCATTACTCACTCTGCTAATTGCTAACGTGGACGGGGAAGAAGGGCCACAAGCTTTTCACATTATAGTCTCATATTGCTCACGGGGAAATAAATGATCCAGGTGTTGAAACAGTAAGAAATACAAAAAGTTCTCTCTAGAAACTTAACAGTAAAGCTGCCACTTGTTTCTAAACTTTAGCTACCCTTGCAGGCTATGCTATCCATGGTCCATTATACCTCTGCAGCACTATTTCCATTGTTTTCTAAAGCCTGTAGACATAAGAAAGTACTTAAATACAATTCTAATTGTCAAACTTATGCACTGTGGTTTCTCTTAGTTCAGCATCATTCCTTATGCAGGTCAGAGGAGTAAAATTTGACCTTAAGAAAACAGTTCAGGTAGAAGTACAGAATCTATTTATTCTCTTTATGCTGCAGCAATGTAAAGAGCTTTGTATTCCAAATAAACAAGCTAAATAAACAAGGAAATAACTGCAATGGTAAAAACACTGAGCCAAAAATATGTGCGTCTCCTTCCCTACACTTACAGCACAATTCTCGTTTGTTTTGGAGTGCCAGAATTCTGGCTTCATCATTTCTACTGGGCAATGTGAAACCCATTGTGCAATTCAATCACCCTTTTTCAGTGATGAAGTTTTCACAGTTGTCCAGGGGGCAAGAAACTGACATTTCTTTCACAATTATGGAAGCAGTACATTGCATCAATTTCATTCAGTGAGAACTGAAAATAGGTTCCCATGTTCTTGCAGGACAAGACTAAGGCCCATGACCATTTTTATCAGAATAAACACATCAAAGTGATGTGTAAAACTACAGCTTAAACTACACTCCTCACACTTGCAGAGCCTCAAGAGCTGTCTTCACTAGAACTGAAAGGAACCCTTGTAGTTACTAGCAATGTTTTCCTCTTTTTATTGTGTGACCAGAAGTTGCTCATTCAGTACAAATTAATAGCACATTTGGGATAGGAAGGTCTTCAGGAGACCATTACAGGGTTTTGACACTGTTTCTGTTGTCACTGTGCGGTGCATCTTTTACAAAAGGGCAGCAAGTTGCGCAGTGTGCTTGCAAGACCATAATGCTAGAGATTTTGTTTGTATATCCGGATAGAGGAAACACTGCCTTTACAGGCTTTAAAAGCTCAGTGTTTGATTTAATAAATTTCCTGCTAAGAAAGCAACCTACATTCTCGGAGGTATCTCAGAGCACTGCTAGTAAGCTACAAGGACACATCTATGGACTTCCCCAGTTTGAAAGCAGCCCAATTAATCTGTTTCTATACTTAGCATTCTCTCCAAATACATGAGTTTGGCAAGCCTCTGTTTCAGCTCTACATTACAAACTCACTACAACATCCTGAAAATTCAGAGGTTGAAAAGCCATCCATGGAGAAATGCTTATTTTAAAGTTAATAAATCTGTCTTCCTTGTGTCTGTAGCATAGTGTAATTCTGCTGCGTAAGTTATACATGCCCAGACCTTTGCCCACTGTCCTGGTTTGGGTCAGAACAGAACTAATTCCATTCAGTGATTCTTACTTTTCTAGATAAAGCTCCTCTATGTAACTGCACTTTCTGAAACTAATAGCATATTTTCATTGACGCTGCCTTTTTCTAGCAGTGGTAAGTCCTCAAGTTAGATACTACCAGGGTCTGGTACGCAAACCAACGTCACTGCTAAATCTTGTGTCTCATGTTGGGGGGTGCATAGTAAAAGCTGCACCTACAGGGAGAAGCAGACAGGAGAGGTGACCCTAAACTGACCAAGTATTCCATTCCATATACATCATATTAGATACAAAAAAGAGGGTCAGTTCTTCCTTCTTCCTTTTTTCTTCTCTTGCTCTTCTTCAACAGCCAGCATCTAAGGAGAGTTCTGTCTGTTCTGCCCTAGATCCTGATCCATAAGTTCCCGCATCCAGTACCAGGATCCAGCCCCTGAGCCTGGCTGCCATCTGCCGCAGTATTGATGGTGATGCAGTTACCATCAATGGGGGTTGGGTTTGGTATTGGTTTTGTACATATTTGTATGTATTTCATTTTTTCATTATTACTATTATTAAAGAAGTTTTAGTTTTCTTTTCCAATCCACAAGTCTCTCTCCCTCTCTTGCTCCCTTTCCCTTCCCACAGTGGGGGTGAAGAGGGAGTAATAATGACTGTCTGTCAACTGGGTTGGTAGATGGCCCAGCCCTGACCCTAGACACCCATACAAGCAGTCTTCCTGACTTACATCAGACAAACCACTCATACGAGTTCAGTCACACACATGCTTAGACATCTGCATGATTAGGCTAAAATGAGTAAATGTGGAGCAAACTGTCAAACTAATAATTTAAAACTCAAGTGCATAAATGCTGCATGCAGATGAATATAAAGTCAAAAGGAAAACCTTATACTCACAAGGAAAATTTGTTTAATAAATACTATAGCAATAATATCTATTATAATAACTACACCAATATAGTACTTTCTAACTTCAGAACATGACATAGTAACAACAAATCACAGACCTCAGAGAGCACCTCTGGTAGGTATTTGCTCCTATATCCATTTAATGGAAGGGTCACAGAGTCTCATGTTTTTCCAGTTTTTCTGGGTAGATTAAATTCAAGCTGATGACCCTTAATTATGTATTCAAATTATGCATAGATGCTAGGCTTTTGTCACTGCCCTCACAAATCTTAAAAATAATGCAAGCATTACATTTGCAGCACTGTATTCAGTCAGATACATCTAAAGACAACGACAGACCTCAGAATGAAACATGTGCTGTTCCTGCTTCTATGAATGTTGTTTTCAAGTATTCTTTTCTCAGTAATATTTTATGTCCTAAGGATGATTTATCCAAAAAGGAAACGGTAAAAATCAAGACAGAGTTTACCTATGAAAAATAACAACACTCTTGTGTGTACTCAAATATCATTGCACTAATGCAGCATTTTAACACTGCTGTCTGTGCCACATTTGTTGTCCTACCAGTGAGGCTATCACCAGTGTGCAAGACAGGGAACATGACGTAATTTGTGCTCGCCCTGTTGGCTGCCTGCTCTTTGTTAGGAAAAACATGAGCTATGTCAAAAAAAATCTAACTAAGACGGAACATGCTCTTAATTCTTTGGTTAGGATGTGAAATTTTTTTTCCTATGCAACAGAAAATGAATTTAGAAAGAGAGCAAAACACACAAGCAATCAAAAGTCTGTACATCAACTGGGAGTTGACTAGACCTTAAATTTTGCAAGCGTTAAGTGTCTCCTCTCAGTCTGTGATGAATCAGTGACACATTATTACCAAAATCAGGTTTAGGCATACGAGCAAGTATTTAGATGTCAAAGTACTGGCATAACACAGCACAAAAAATGCTATCAAAAACTGTGCAGCTGCTTGTAAATGCCAAAGTTTAGCCACAGAAGCAGATTTGGAAAAATACTGGACAATATATGCATACTCATTGTATGTCATACCAATAAACCTAAATCAAAGTTTCAAAATTGGATAGTAAGAGATGTCCTTTCAAAATAATTGACTTTATAGAAATTAATGTCAACAGCTGTTAGGTTCAGTAATACAAATAAGCAATTATATTGCCTTAGTTAATTACAGAGTCTCAAAATAGTGATACTGGTCATAATATTGCCTACACTTTCTAGATAGGTAATTAACTTGTATGATGTCAACAGTTCAGACCTCTTTGCTCAGTAACACCATCACAGAATCACACAATCACAGAATATTCTGAGCTGGAATAGACCCACAAGGATCATCTCCTACCCCTGCACAGGACACCCCAAGAATCACACCACGTGCCTGAGAGTAATGTCCAAGAGCTTCTTGAACTCTGTCACACTTGGTGCTGTGACCACCTCCCTTGGGAGGTTGTCCCAGAGCTCAGCTACCCTCTGGGTGAAAAAACTTTTTGTTATCTAACCTAAATCTCCCGAGTCAACTTCACATCAGTACCTCTAGTGCTATCACTATCCACAAGAGTAAAGAAATCAGTGCCTGTCCCTCTGCAACCCCTCATGCAGATGTTGAATTCAGCAATGAGGTCTACCCTAAATCTCCTCTTCCAAGCCAAACAGACCTCAGCCATTCTTCATAAGACTTCCTCTCCAGACCCTTCACCATCTTCAAACAACATATTACAAGCACATCAGAAATGCAGATATATCTCCTGCTGAGAGCCTTTGCCTGTGAGCTTCTGAACCCAGCAGAGCTCTGAGGCAGGGGGGAAAACAGTAGAACAGAGAGAGACTACAATGTAAAAGGGGCTCTCCTGCAAGGCCTCAGGTTGTTAAGCAAAAACATATTAGGTAAAGACAATGCTTCGTGAGCCACTGACTTATGGACTTGAAAGCCTACTAAGTAAGTTTGCAGATGATAACTAAGCTGGGAGGTGCTGTTGACTCCAATGAAGGCAGAGAGGCACTGCAAAGAGATCTAAACAGATTAGAGGACTGGGCAGTCATAAGTCATATGAACTTTAACAAGGGCAAGTGCCAGGTTCTGCACTTGGGTATGGGCAATCCAAAAACAACCTACCAACTGGGAAATGTGAGGCTGGAAAGCACCACTGCAGAGAGGGATGCGGGTGTTTTGATCGATGATAAGTTGTATACGAGTCAGAAGTGTGCACTGGCAGCCAAAAGGGCCAACACGGTTCTTGGGTGCATCAAGCACCTCATTGCTAGCTGATCGAGAGAGGTACTAGTCCCACTTTACTTGGCTCTGGTGTGGCCTCACCTGGAGTACTGTGTGCAGTTTTGGGCACCACAATACAAGAGAGATATGAAGTTGTTGGAGAGCATCCAGAGGAGGGCCACAAAGATGGTGAAGGGTATGGAGGGCAAGACTTATGTGGAAAGGCTGAAATCACTTGGTCTGTTCAGCCTGGAGAAGAGGAGACTGAGGAGAGACCTCATCGCAGTTTATAACTTCCTCACCAGAGACGGAGGGGTGGGTGCTGACCTCTTGTCTCTGGTAACCAGCGACAGGACCCTGAGGGAACGGCAAGAAGCTGTGCCAGGGGAAATTCAGGGACCCCGAGGGAACGGCAAGAAGCTGTGCCAGGGGAAATTCAGGTTGAATGTTAGGAAGAGCTTCTTTACCCAGTGTGTGGAGGAGCATTGGAACAGGCTCCCTAGGGAGGCTGTCATGGCACCAACTCTCACGGAGGTTAAGAAGCAATTGGACATTGCACTTAGGAACATGGTGCGACTTTGGGGTTGTCCTGTGCCTAAATAGGAGATGGACTTGATGATCCTTGTAGGTCCTTTCCAACTCAGGATATTCTGTGATTCTGTGATTAGCCAACACATAGGAGTGTGGCTGACTGGAATTCCCAAATCAGATTGTCTGCCAGACAGTCAATTCCACTACTCTGCTCCAGCAAAATCTGCAAAACCTTCAGACAGCTATCCTCCCTCATCATTTGGCAGGACATACAAGTAGATCTGTGTGGTCCCAAAAGCCAGAGTCTATTCTCTTACCTTTCTGGTGGTTTTTATTGTGACTTATTTCTTTGTCTCTCCCACCCACAATAAACTGAGCATTAGTCTGCAGAGCTGTGGCAGTTTACCAATTGCCACAAAACTAAAGGTGCTGCTTGGAGCATTTTGGTGACTTTGTATATAAACTGACTATCAACAGCTTAAAGGACTTCTACCTCATTTTATCAGGCTCAAACATCTTAACATATTTTGTCTGCAAATTATTGTATAAATTTTAAGGAAACAGCTATAGTTTTTGCCTGTTGAGGAGCTGGTATGCACAGAGCACTGCTAAGGAGTGGATATGAAATATGAACATGTACAGATATTACGTATTTTTTCTCTTGACAGCTGAGACATGAAGATACTCTAGTCTTTATATTGCAGACAAAATGTTACTAGATCCCAGCTAAGATTAGTAGTAGAAAAGGTTGTCTTTGTCTGCAACCTGCAGAGATGAAGATTGTGCGTGCCCTTTACACTAATCAAGTTAACACATTCCCTCACCTTCCTTTAAGGAACAAAATAAAAACAAAGCACCATATTCTATTATATCTTGCTTATTCCTATATGAATATTCCTCTGCCTCCAGCAGAACTGAGAAAACAATAGCTGCATCATTTCTCCTCTGTGAGGCACATGACTTGGATTGCTAGGGTAAAATGCTTGTATCTGCTCACACTCTTCTTATACCAAAAGGGATGAGAATTGTCTAAAGCAGACCTTGCAGTACACATTATGCTAGCAGAGGATATACCAAAAGAGCAATAGAAAGCAGCTCTGTAACTTCTCTTTCAAAAGTGTTCTGCACATGGCACTGAGGAACCAGCCTGAGGAATTTAGGCTGAGGGCAGGAAGTGGGCAACAGTCTCAAGATTTTTTTGGGGGGCAATGACAGCCTAAGGCTGGGAAAAAATCGGAACTGTGGGACTAGGATGGCAAATAGCTTATAACTGCCTCTTATTTCTACTCACAACTCAGCTTTGAACTTTGCATTTGCATCTTTCTTGCAGAAACACAAGCACAACATTAATACTGAGCATTTTGGACAACAGATAGAGAAAAAGCCATACAGCTGTCCACTCATGCTATATGCTACATACATACGTGTTATCTACAAAAATAAAAAACATTTCAAAGAGTATGCCAATTTAGACAGTAGTATATCAAATATGCAGAAACTTGGCAAATACCATGTGCAACAGACATTTTGAATCTGAGAAGCATATTAGTGAGTGAATACCACCCCCCAAAAATATCCATTCTTTTATTGAAGAAGTGAAATACTATAGAAGTGTTAATTTCAAAAGAGAAAAGGGGGATTTACAGGATATGAGGTCAAATGTAACTGGGGCAGGGGGGAATTCCTGCTCCTTTGATTTTATTAGGGAGAATCAATGTGCTTGTTTCCAAAGATTTATGAAAATAAATGTGACTAGATACATGTTTTCCTATACAACCATTACTTAAAGGATATTTTAAAATGAAGACAGAAACACAGTCCCAATGTCATCTGCCCTTTTCAGAAAACATATAAACAGTGAATTCTGCAACTCCTTAGTTCAAAATCTAGTCATAACCTGTGGTGCTGTTGATCCACCTGCGACTAACTGCAGAGTGACTGTCTCTCAAGGATTTCAACACTATGTACACTGAGTTAAATAATAAAAACAGTAGAAAGAATATTTTATCTCAAAGTAGGGGAAATAAATTATTGAAAAGAAGGGTTTTTTTTAAACAACTCTCTGCCTTGCTGAAGAGGGAGGCTTCTGTTGTGACCTCAGCAGTTACAGGAATTCTCAGGAATTACTGAGAGAGAATCTCTGTCACACTATAACTCAAACATAAACAGCAAAGATAGTTGCTGATACATCTGGAAAGCCCATTATCCTTTAGAAAATAAACTTATTTACATTTGCAACTTCAAAACAGAAAAATCTAGAATACTTTAAACTAAAATGCACATATATAGCTTACCTTAACTTACATTTTAAAATTGACAGGGTAACTAGACTAGCTTATGATGTAATGTATTCAGATAGGTTCTAGCCACTAACCAATCATTGTGAAATACTTTGAGAAACCAGAAAAACTGAAAGATGTTTTATAAAATCTATGGTTAATTCCTTAGATTCCTACCAATGATGCTTAAATTCCTTGAACTTTACTTTAAAAAAAATTACATTACCTATCTATT
>VWZX01010941.1:0-23167 GCA_013399015.1 Galbula dea | reverse complement strand
CACTGCACTCAGTTTGAGAGCACATCTGTGAAGATCTGTACCACCTCAGGATCTAGGTAATATACAAGAGGAAAACACTACAATCACACATAATTAAGCAAAATATAATAGAAATAAATATAGATAAATATAAAAAATACAAACAAATATAACCATACAAATGTAAGTAGTTGTAAAAGGGCATTTCAGTTATACTACACAAAAAACCAAACCAACCCAAATGAAAAACAACAAACCACACTTCAGGCTATAAAAAATATTTTGTCCTTTGACAGCTGTGCACTGATTACATCCGGTATGTTTTTCCTAAGTATACTTAAAAACAGCAAAACCACCACAAAAAACAAACAATGAAAAACCTCTAAACAAATCCTTCAGAGTAAGCCAACCAAATTCTGAAGTTTGTAAAAGGGCTTTGAAATAACAAATATTCCTCTTTCCCTGCTTTTCAGACCATGCTGGACTATTTCAGTACCTATTTACAACTTTACTACAGAGACAGCTTAACGATATAGGTTCCCAACCCCTTTGAACTGGTACAGGTCTGCACTGCTGCCAACAGATGTTTATGATGACACGAAGGAAGAAGTAAAAACAAAGGAGAAAACAGGGAAAAGCACACAGCCTTTTGCAATAACACCATCACTTTACAGTGAAGATTCTGCTACAGAACTGTTTTCCTATTTATTTTGGTGGATTACACTAAATTTTTTATATGATATTGCATGAACTATTTAGCAAGTGACAGTCTTCCAGATTCTTCTTTTCATGGGCATCTTAGAAGTCCAGACACCGGATACTGTTCTGACTTATCAGCATTTCTGACCTGTCAAAGTTTCCTTCACGTTGCTGCAAATGGAATTGGACCAGTATCCATATTTGTTTATTAGTCTACTTAGGGAACAGGAATAACAGTTAGTCACTGATCAAGATAGTATTTCATGCCTTCAGAGCACCCCTCAGGGTTCCCACATGGTTTTATGAATACTGTGGTTTCTCAACCTGAAGTGATAGGAGACCAACGAGAGCGGTCCAAAATCATTATGACTAGAAAGCAAGCTTCAGCTGACAACAGCCCTGAAGATATGTGCCAGTGCAGAACTTGTTATGGTGACAGGAGTATCTAATAGTAGCTGTTACTGTACTGCTAATTCCATCTCATTCAGTGAAAAAACTAGCACTTCGACTCACATATTTCCTCCTTAAAATGATACTAATCTGAATTTGGTGTAAAATTCTATACCTACGAGGTGGTCATTCAGGGCTCACATTGTTTCAGAAATCTATGTTTTTCAGTTAGTTCTGGAGTATACGCAAGGCATACTTTTCTAGCATTTTCAGTATTTCAGACAACAGTGCTGCTCACTTGGTTATGCTGGAGTTTCAACAAGATATTTTCAGACAGAGATTAAATAAGGATGCCCAGACAAATTTCTAAATAACACATGTGAATAATGAGCCACCAGGGCTTTGCAATTCTTCTACTTCCTCCTTTTTCACAACTTCCTAAGGGGTGCTTCTTGAGTATCAAGTTGTAAATATGATAGGGACAGTGAGTAATGTGAGCCAGCCATTTGTTTAACAGGGCTAACCCCAAGCCACTGGTGCTTGCACAAGCTGTTAAGCTCAGTCATTATACCAGAGCTTCCCAGAGGCCAAGTGCAGAAGGGTCATCTCTTTGAGAAACTGTATACCCTTTACTTTGTGTTTTACTCTCTGGGGCTCGCTGTAATGTGACCTTCAGCATGACTTGAAGCTTGAGGTTGGAAAAGTACAGATGCTGCAGCAGATCTGAAGGGCAGAAGTAATGTGAAAGCAGTTCCAAGGCAAAGCCACGAAGAAAGTCCACAATGGGACTAAATGATGCTGCACAAACAAGATGTGTGTGCCCAGCCCCCACCTTCCATCACAGCCTCTATGTGCTTTCTAAACACAGAAAAGAAGGAACAAAAGTAGGTATAATTCAAAAAATAAGCCTTACGAAGTTTTAAGAAAGAAAATAATATAAAGCCTGCAGTCCAAGAACTCAGGCTGCACACTAGAAATTGCTTTTAATTTAGTTAGGCTGTTGAGAAAAAAGTATGCATACTTGATGCTTTGTATTTATTATAATCTTCATATAAATGCCATGATATATTTTATTTTCTTCGCTAATAAAATTTCTAGCTTTCCACAGTGAAGTCTATGTTTGCCAAAAGCACAATTCTTCTGTCAGACAGGACTTTTTACTATCTCATAGTTTTTTTTATATATATATATATATATATATATATTTATATAAATGTTTTATTAAATAAAAGACTAGGGAAAACAGCATTCAATTGCAGCTTTTTTATGAGGGAAACACCACACTTTTAGCACACCATTTAAATAGTCGTCCTTTAGCTACCATTTCAGTTCATTTTCAGCCCTGTTATCATAAACTATAAATACAATAATTACGTGTATATTCTGACAACAGCTGCTGTGTGTCTGATTTTATGCATGCACCTAACTAGAAACTGTTCCTGTTCCAAAGAATCTGTACTCCAAGAATCCCATGAAAAAAGTGGGCTCAAAAGTTCTCCGTCTATCATCCCTTTATGTCAAAGGGGCATGAGGGGAAAGGAACGAAAGGACATCAATATCCTTCTCTTCAAGCTGTGCATTACAAGTGTGCCCTAAAGAAATACAGTAATTATTCTTGCCTGTGCTCCTGACTTGGTTTTTGGGGGTTTGGGGTTTTCTTTCCCCCTCCCAAATTACAAGTGGAGAATGATTTAGAATCACCTCAGTTTACAGATAGGAAACACAGAAAAAGAAAGACAAGACCAGAATGTATAATGCTGGCCATTCATAGATACCTTTTAAGGAATTTTTATGCACAAATGGGTATGGAGAAAAAAGGTTAATTAAAAATGACACTGTACTATTCCTGTCTAAGAATTCTGAAGTTTGCAAAAGGAAAGGTTATCCCAAAGTCTAATAAAACATTATGCCTGAATGTCCCTTTCTCATACGCCAAAGGGTACTGCTATTGTTCCCCTGCAAGGCAGACAGCTGGCACTACATTCTGAGTGCCAACCTGGCTGCAGCCATCAGCTCATTTACGACCTCAGCATCAGTCAGTCAAAGCAAATCATTTACCAGAAAACCTCCCAGGCTGGTGTCTTCCCATCCTTCACTCCCTCCACATGGTAGAAGGCAGGTCAAGTCAGGCTGCACAATTACCCAGCCTTCAAAAGCCCAACATCTTTCATGTTCATCGAGAGGTTCTCTCCCTGGGATTCAAAGCTGCTTTCACAAATGTGTTAGTGTGTGAGAGCTTTCTATTCTTGTGCTAGATGTGATTAATTTGTGGTATTCACAGGGCTAGTTCTGCTCAGACAATAGGAATGGACTGGCTCACACCCCATCTACAGGCAATTTATGCCACCGAAGTTCAGATTTAAAGAAAAAAGGCTTTGACAACTATCAAGTTTCCTGCTTGATAGCACTGAGTAAACTGCAAACAAATATTTCTGTGAAAAGATGATAGCATTATTACCATTATCACCAGAAAAAACCCAGACCTGACAGAGACAGAAGAGCTTTTTTCTTATAGCTCTGTATGTAAACCCAAAACACATTAAAAAAAGCAAAACCTGACTCTTACATTTTCTTTTGATTCATCCAGCAAACAATATACATTAAGGAAGCAGGGACATGAAACCCAAACAGAAACATCTGCTTTAACTCAGACACTCAGACCTCCCTCTTTCATTTACAATTACAGTTGCAGAAGAGTAAAGCTAATAATAGCAAGAGGCATATTTGTTCAGTTCTCTTATTTTGCTATATTATTCTGACTAAAGCTCTAAATAACAGTCTAATCCAATTCTGTAATCAATCTTAGCTTACCTGTTATGGACTAAGACAGTAAAAACTCAAAAGCATCTGCAATCATCTCCCTCAAAGAATACTCAGACCTTCCTTCTTCCAGTTTCCCTTCTGTACAGGCAAGAGTTGAAGATCATCTATTAGCCCTCCTGAATAAACTCATACATCACACATCAGAAAGACACACTAATTCAAATATGTACATACATGCTATAAGGATGCACTGGACTGAGATTTTATCTTCTACACATTCACATTTGCTGGCCTAACAAAACACATAAGGGCATTATCAGAAAGATACTGTAAACATGCACACATTCTAATCTGCACCAAAAAAGCAGCCTTCAGTGTTACTCATAAAAACAGATTTTACCATTCTTCTGAATGTCTAATATAAGCTAATGACATTCTACACAGCAGAGAATGTTGCCTATCATTATTAGAAATACTTCACTGTTTGCTGCCCCTCTGTTTAGGTTTAAGAGAAAATGTAAAGGTACATTAACAGGAAAGCAAAAAATAGACAAAATGTAATGGAAGTCTACTTAACCATATACTGGCATGTGTTTAAAACCAACTGGACCAAACTTCAACGAAGAAGCCAGTGTAGTGAGCTGGTATTCTGAAATGCAATGTTAGTAAACGGAAGGTCCTATTAATTTCTATCAATTAAAATCTGTAATTACATATAGAAGCATGACGTTCACTGGTCTTGAATTTGTTTCATAGCCAAGGTGTACAATTAGTCCTTGATTAACACCCCACACTGCACCACAACAGTATCAGCAAACCCAAATGATCTATACTGCTGCTGCCACAGGAAGCTGTAGCTGCCTGATTGGTGCCTTCATCAAAGCATTCTGCCCAAATGTGATCAAGGACTGATTTGGCACCCATGCTGCCTGATTTATTAAGAGAGAAACTGTGCCACCGTCCACGTAATCATCTTAATCCCTTGCATCAACTAATTAAAACACAGGGAAAGCATTTACTAATGTGTGAGCAATTAAATGTTCCTCGTTGGTGTCCAAATGGATTAATGATATTGATTTGCAAACAACAAAACAGGTGACTTTACATAGAATATGCACATTTTCATTCACTGTGGACACACTAAGGAGCAACACCTGTGAACCTGTTCCAAAGTGAAACAATTAAAAATCAGAAAAAGAAAATTTGCAACAATGATATACACAATAACTGACAAAAAAGCCACTGCAAGAGTAACTAATTGTCCGCAGCATGTAAATTCAACTGCTCCAACAGTATGTACATTTTCTTAGATTAGAACTGTCTGTAAGTGAAACTAATAGTCAAAGTGGTAGCAGCTGTTAGCAGGGTTCTTTCCCAGTTAAAGTAGCCTGAGCTGCAACCTGCTGTGTGGCTTCTGTTCTTCTGGTTTGCATCAGTTAGAATGGGGAGTACACGAGTGTCTAGGACGTGCATAAACCGACAGGGGATAGTGCATGGGAACCCACTGGGTCAGTCATTCAAGCCAAGGCACTCAGTGATAAAGCAACATACTGCAGTTACAAGCTCGAAGCACACAATCAGTGAATTTTTCTCTATGCATATGCCTTGCTGTGTAATATATCTAAAGCCAGTAAAAGTGATATCTTTTCTGACTTTTTCAATTTTATTTTATTTTTTAAACTGTTACTTGTATTTTGTGGGGATTATGCTAAACTATGCCACTTGCCTTATGAACTGCAATGGGAGAAATCTACATATGCCAATTAAAATGTAACAGCAAATAAATCTATGTCAGAACTTTGCTTTCTGAATAAAATCGTACCACAACTATTAATCCATGTTATGCTCTGGGCTACAAGAAACAATTCAGAGGGACTCTCCTGATAAAATTTTCAGCATGTTTCAAATGCAAGAGCAGTGAATGGTTCTCACACTGACAAGGGAGCGTACATACACCCTTGTATGTGGAGGAATACATACATAGCAGAGGAACAAGCCTTCCTTACTCCAGAGAAATGAAAAGCTTGACATATTTTAGCAACTACGTAACATGACTTGGGAATGTTACTGTCTGAAAAGTAATAGCTGTTCCCTAAAGATGATGTTTATTATTCATACACAGCTATTTTCCTACAACCCAGCAAAATCCCTGTGAGAGCAGTAGAACAGAGACCCTGACTATTGAAACACATTTTCAACAGATACGGATTACTAAGTACTATCGAGAATGCAATTCCCTGGCTTCTGTCAAAAGCAAAGGGAAGGCAGGAAGGGTGTAGGGAGGGGGAAGAGGTGGGAAGTATGTGGAAATACGAGGAATTGTATCAGTGCCGACTAATTCAGCAAAAGGACAGGAATTTAAACTGATTGTGTGAACTCCTCCTCTCTGCTGATCCAGTACTTCGTCTACATCTGTCTTTAATTGCCCAAGGCACTTCCCTTCATATAGAGATCCTTAATCTGACTGGCTGTCTCTTGGCCAACTGTTCCACTGCAAATCTTACCAAGGGATAAAAAAAAAGAAAAGGGCTCGCTAAAAAAACAAACCTTAAGCCACAACACTTTTCCGTCTCCAACCATCAACCCTGCCTATTCACACTGTTTTGTGACTGGGATCTGACAAAGGTATTCTGTAGCAAGTTTTCTGCACCACCACAGTGGGGCCCCTTTTATCAATGCCACTGTTTCACCAAAGGTTTTTGACAGAAAATCCTGTGTAACACAGGCAGCGAGCTTGTCTGCTAACACATTCCCACCATCATCAATTGGAAATGCTTACTTACGAAAATCTGCCAATATGTTCCACTTGTCTCTGGACACTCCAATGGCAATGCTGCTGCTGGAAACAAGCACGAAGCAACATACTGCAAAGGATGCAGCTGCTACTCCTGAAAGTCTCCCCTCTTTTAATTACTCTACCTCAGATGTGCTATCACAGGGAAGGAAAAAACCCAAAACCTTCTGTTTGTCACCTACTGGAGAACAAACCTGCCCTGGGGTAAGGACTGGATGGCTGCCCCAGTGACCTCTGCCCCTGCTTCTGTCTCTCCCCCAAACATCTTTAGAACTGAGTGGAGACATACTGGCTAAAACAAATCAGCAGTCACAACAGCCATTAGTTTGTTTGGCCTTGTTTTACTATTCTGCTTCAGAGAAGATGCTAATCACATGGGAAGGGAAAAAGGCAAGAAGAAAGTACTAGCAAAAAAATGTTCCCTCCCAAATACCTCTTACCTTCTGGCAAAATATTCTGAGTATGATGTGTCTGGCAATAAAACTTATGGGTTCTGTCTATTGGGCATTATTCTCAGCATGTATTAAAGTCTGTCTTCTGCAATACCAAGTCTTTAAGGGTTTCACTGGTGCAATGTTTTAGTCTATCAAAAGGTATAAAACAGAGTTCATGGTTTATTTTTTATTTGGGGATGGGAAGGAAGATGTGAAAGAAAACCAGAAAAGGAAAATAGATCAATACATATCAACTTTGGTAACAACAGCCTGTTGGCAAGTGTTCCTTGTTTAAGGGTCAATTTCCAGAGAAAACTACCTTCCCAGGCTAAAATATTAATGATTATAAGTATTCTTTCTTTGCTTCTGCCCCATGCCCATACTCTTTGTTTTTCAGTGGTAATAATCAGAGGCAAGCTGTCACTTTTATGTTGTGAATGCAAAGAACAGGAATATGATGGCAACTCTGCTCCTCCCAGACTGCCTACTCTCCAACCAACCAATCCACCAAACAACCAATCAACCAACCAAATAAACAAACAGAAAGTAACATCAAACACCATGTTAAACCCTTCAGGGGAAAGGGGAAAAACCTTGATTTGATTGATTGTACTTAAGGGCATGGAGGATTAATCCGCAGATCCACACTGGATCCTGGCACACATCCAGAAATTTGAAGTGCTGGAATTATATATGGTGGTATGTGTCAAGCCATCTCACTGCACCTAATGTTGTTTCCCACTTCATTACAAGCAAATTAGCTGCAAAAGTCACTTGCGAAAATTCTCCCCTTCATGGGGATTTCACATAAAGGGCTCTAAAAACCATAATCACCTTGTAGAGAACTGAGGAACTGGGAAACACTAGAAAATTATGTGCTAAACCAAGATGACCATTCATCAAAAATCAGTCAACCCTGTCAAGTATTAAGAGGACACAATAAAATTTTTTTTAAAAAAAAAAAGATAAATCAATAAATTAATTCTGGCCAGTGATAAAACGCATGTGTTTAACTTGATATGCCATTAATATGAAAAGAATTTGACAGTTTACATAAGGGATGTGACCTAATGCCAACAACCTCTGGCTTCTACATTTTCCAGATGGCAAGAGATTAGGCTCAACTCTTTATTCTCCTAAAATGATTTTTTTCCGCCATGGAAAAACTATAATGGACAATGCTGTTCCAAACTTCAAGCCTCCTTCACAAATGTCTACTCAATTCCAGGCCTTAACTAATGTCTATTAAAAGAAGTCTTTGGGTCCGACGCTGTGAAGAACCAAAAGAAAAGAAAGACTGAGGCAAGACTAAGTTTAATGCTTGCCTTTAAGAGATATATTGACAAAAGCAGTGGGGGAGAGTTTGGACTATTACTAACTTAAAGGAGAAATCTGGCAAGTTTCAACTGTGGATGTGAATGCCTGCTTGAGTTTGGTCTTGATGGACTTAAGACAGGGAAAAAGTTAAGCCTACTTACATATTAAAAAATGCAGTTATGTTAAATTCAGCATGTACCATTTTTCTCACTTTGATTTATAGCTATCTTTGACAAAGACGTTGAAGGACATTCCTGTTTAATATGGTAAAGAGCCACAGCAAAGGGCACTGTCTCTGCTTTGCAAACATTAATATGAAAAATCATCCCTTGACAAAGCATGACAGTATTTCCCATTAATCCCTGAAATAAAGCAAAGAAGGAAACTGGAGTCTTTTGCTGCTTCTCATCTAGGAGAAGATATGGATGATTAATCAAAGTGGACAGTAAGGTAAAAATATATGGTGTGAAATATAACTCTTGCAGACAGAAATCTGTAACAGATTTATCAGATTAAACATTACCAAAAAAAAATCAAAACACATTTTCAGTGCCCAAGGTATCAAAAAAGTCATCTGCAAGAGCTATTCACCCTCTCTCAAACCATCATAAACTATTACCTCATTTCTTGCTTTACTGGCATCACCATGGTAACCTTTCCCCTGAAAGAAATATTCCTCAGAGGCCACCATCCCCTCCAGCACATCCTTTCAACACCTTGTATAACGTGCCGTATAAAATGACTAGTCTCTGAAGGCCCATAGTAAATTCAAGCATTCAAAGCACAAAAGACCACGGCATTAAAGGATGATTTCCAAATGTAAGCTTAATAATTGCTCTACACAGAACAGATTTTAAAGCCATCAACATCTTGGCTCTGTCCAAGATGTGGAGAAACAGAATAACTATCACTATGACATTGTTTCCTTATCTAACCCAGTGCCTTTGGTGACTCATTTTACATATGATAATCTTTCATTCTCAAATGTATATATCTGGGTAAAGATAAACTTAAAAAACTTCCTGCTAACAACTGTGTCATTCAGACTCACATGCTACAACAGTCTTGCAATCATTTAACTTTAGAATGTTACTTAAGGAAGTGAGCTAGACAATTACATCATAGTGCCAGGTTTTCCTTTATGGTCCAGAAAAAAAAGGGTGAAAATGAAAAAAGGTTACTATATCAAGTGACCATTTTATAGACTTCCCTTTGGAAGGAGTAAAATCTACAGCTTTGTTTGCAAAATAACTTGAGAAATAGTCAAATATTAGGATTTGTAGAAGGGCTCAGGGACATAAAAATTTTGCCATACAGTAGACTCCTACAAAAGCCAGGAGTTTGTTGTTTTGGGTTTTTTTCCAGGTGGCGTATTTTACCATTTTGCACAAATTCTGGAATTTACTGTGATTACTGAATTACAAAAACAGAGGAGACCGCCACACCCCTAGAAAACATTATTTTTCAGTCCCACCTTTGGCCAGTTTCAGGCCAGCAGATGAGGACAGTAAATCCCCCCACATCCTCCTCCCCATGTCCTTGCTAGAAGAAGACTGCTCTGCACCAAGTCTGAGGGTCACATCGGTTACATCATGATTCAGAAACAAACTGTTTCAAACTCTTTGCCTGCACTGCTGCTCTGGGTGACAGCCCCTTTGCTACTTCTATCTGACCCATGCCACCTCTGCTGCTTCTGCAATACAGCCTGGCACGGTCCCAATAAGTTGAGGCACATTTGTATACCTTTACTGATAGGATTTTGTTTTAAACTTGGACTACTGTAACCAAAGCATAAGCATTTATTCCAAAAACTCTGTGGCAGAAGTACCTTCTGTAGAAGAACACTGAAGTGGCAAAAAGCAACAAGGGGAGCAATCAATCCCTTCAGCTTGCTGAGCTTTAGCTTAGAACAAACCATGAACCTTCTGCATTTCTCAAATGCTTACAGAGGATTTGATTTGTTTAATAAATAAAGAAAATTTAGAAGAAGGTTCATTCAGCCCAGTAGAAAATGGAAGAAAGCCATACAGATCTAACTGCCTCTTAATGTTCAACTTACTTATGCTGGCAGCTTCTTTTTCTGCTTTCAAAAAGGTAGCATCTGCCCACTATTTCTGAGTTCCCTTTGAAAAGACAAATTTCTTCAGATCCTCATGAAGACTTGGCTCCATCGCTGTTTAAGTGTACTTTAAGTTCTTTCCTTTTTCCTTCTCATATATCCCTCAGTTTCTACATATCCAGTTTTGTTTTCTCATTAGTTTTATTGTACTAATTTTCTACTCTTTCTCTAATTCATAATTTTTTATATAATGATTTCCAAGTATACTCAGCAGAAAAGTGCAAAAACAGAAGAAAAGGAGAGTCTAAACTACACAACGTCTGTAAGGAATTTTATAGGGAGAAAAGAGCTGGTGTTTGCTGTTAAGGGAGGACTAGATTGTAGTGGGACAGCTGGAAATGCCTTAGGTATATTTTGACTGCCAGTTCCAAAAAGCCAGTTTCTTTTAGGATTAAATTAGAAGGTTCTTTCTTGACAGGGAGAGTTATAGACTTGTTTGCCAAAAAAAACCCCCAAACACCTAAAGAAAAAAAACAGTGCTTGTGTAGTATAACCTAAGAAAGGAACCCTTATAACTCAGTTTATCCAATAAATTGATACATCCTTTGATGCAAGAATCTAATAAGATTACTATGCAATCTAGCCAAATGTACAAACATTATGAATAACAAATAATTAAAAATAAATACTATTAACAGTAGCAAACCCAGATTTTTCTTTTTTAGCTTTCATTCCTCCTTTTTAAAAAATCGGCTTTACAAGTACCTAAAGCAAGTTTATATTGTTTTTTGGAGACGGGAAGCTGAGGACAATGTTGAGGGAGGCATCCCTAAAGCCCTGGTAATAGACCGTAAGAGGGATGTGATTAAATATATCCTTGTAACCTAGTATCCAGTGGCTGGGATGGCTGTATCTTGCAGGTGTAGAATTCTAGTCCCTTAATCAAAACATGACTGAACAGACTTAAAAGCAACAGAAATTAAAGTACATTAGGACACTGTTCATGGTTTGGTCTACTTCCTCTCTGTGCTCATAGAAGACACTTTCCACAGATGGTATGCTAAATTCTGTTCACAGATCAAAAAGACAACAGGCCAATCAAACAGGTTTTCACCTTTCACTGCCAGCATTTCTTTTCAGGTCATAAAACCTAAGCCAAGATTCTCCCTTTCAAAGCAGCAAATGGCATTCTCATTTCTCGCATCCTTCAGAGTTCATCTGAAGCCATCACTCATATTTGGTTATTGTTTTCTTAACAAATGTACCACAGATACATGAACAGTAAACCCCTGGGATTCTGGCAGAGGGTTGGTTTGTGAATTTTTACATAAATGCTGCTTTTACAGCAGTGTTTTCAGTACAGGGAAAAAGTACATCTGCCTTTGTCTCAAGGATGGTGACCCTTATCTGTTAACTCCAAAGAAACAATGTTGACAGAACCAGAGTTGCAATTTGCCTAGTAGCACTTGGAAATAAGAGCAGCTGTTCACAACAGTGGGATGCTTCTACCATGCACCTAACATTCCAGATGGACTGCATCCAAAATCTACTTGTTCAACACAGAACATGAAAGAGTACTGTTATAAAATATAAAGAGAGATCAGCTCGGCATCTCCCTATGTAGAAGAAATCTGGGCACAGTGTTTTGCCAAGTTTTGGAAAGGCAAAGATGATTTTATTTTAAATTGCCAAGTTCCATAAAGAGCTGCGTTTGCAGAGACCTAAAAAGAGAGATTAGTTGAGTGATCTCTAAATGTAAAATGTGTCCCTTAGAGCGTAAGCTACATACCCCCTTTCTGAACAAAGCTATACATGTTGCCAGAAGTTAAACTGTATCATTGATGGAAGTCGAGAATCTTGTTCACCACCCAGAAGCTGAGAAAAATCTCAGCATGCTGTAGCTTAGAACAATCTAAGGGCCCCATTTCAAACTTGCAGACTATGCTTTTCAGTTGGTATTTGGCTGGAGTGGAGGGTGAGGACACCCTCTTTTAATTTAGGTAAGCCTTTGATTAGAAAAGCGTTCTCTTTGTACATAAAACCACTTTGATTTTAAAAGAAAAAAGGAACTTCAGTGCCCCATCCTAGCAGAAATCTGTGCTAAACATTTGGTAAAACTTAGGTCAAGAAAAAGACAAACTTCAAATTGGGAAGATTCAAGCAAATTGATTTTGCACTAGTAAGCACAAACCTATGCACAGTGGAGTGCAGTGCTTAGTACGCCAGCCTCACAGATAAACTGAGGGGAAGCTAAGGTTCTCATTTCAATGGGTGATCCGTCTGGCACAAAGCAGCAGTCGGCCCTCCCACATTCAGCAATAACCAAAGCAAAATGTTTTGTTCAAGGTCAACTGTTCAGCTGCTCCCATGCATATCTTTGACAGATCCCTGCAGTGAGCTGCAGAAGTCCTTCAAATCCTCACCAGACTAAAACTGGAAACTCAGGATGAGGGGAAATTGAAAAGGAGCAACAGCAAGCCCCAGGAGGCTTCCGGAGCACCAGCTGCACTCTACCTATCCGTTTTAAAAGATGTAGTTCATGATCTCTTACACCTCATGTAAGACTATATTAAGCCAGAATTCTGTTGCTGCTTGGTTCAATTATTTTATATGATGGTTATTTTCACTTTTCCCTGTTTACAGCAACTCTGAGTTGTGAAGAAGAAATGCCTTACCAATTAAACAACATTCAATGCTCATTGTTGACGTCTTTATTAAATCTTTTGTGAGTTTAAAGCATCATTGACTTACATGAAACACAAAAACTGATCTTACTTGCTCTGGACACGGAGTGCAGCAATATGTCAGTCCTGTCATAAAGACAACATATTAGTCAGCTACATAGTCATGTTCTTGAAGCTGCAGGAAAGAATATTTAGCAACACAGTCATCCACACAACATCTTCTGACAGCCACACAGCAGCCGGAGTACTGCTTACTACCGAAAGTCCATGTGCTTAAAAATCAAAAATCAAAAATTATCCATATAAGTAACTTCAAAGTGTATTCATTTATGTATCAGCGTTGTGCTGAAGTTCTATTCCTCAGCTGTTTTAATGTCAGAATGGCATTTAAAAAAATAACATTTTAAATATTTCATCTGCTTCTACTACTTCTCTACTTTATGAATGATGTCAAGACCTTCAGTTTCAAAAATTTTATTATCACCAAAATATGAAAATCCATCTGCTAAAGGGCTCTGGGATGAAGGTATTTTCAAATAGTGTAGCATTTTTTTCTGAGATCAAAACACACTATGATGAGGTGAACAATTCATATCCCCACTCCTAAACAAAACAAGATACATGACGTAATTTACAAGACTCTGCACAGACACGGCAAAGTAAATAGGAAGACTAGTCAAATGTTTCACTAGAGCTCTAGCAGTTTTTCCTTGTTTTTTAGCTCCTTACAACATATGGGCAACTAAAAGCACATTTTTATGCAGTCTTAGGCCACCAGAAGCATTCATAGATGTATTCTCACCCAGAGGGAAAAAAAAAAACAGTTATCTGTTCAAAACCATAAGAAGTTAAAATGCTTCCAAATCTCATTCTTTATTCTAAATGAATTGTCATTTCAAAGAACTTTTTGTATTCGTATTTGTATTTTGTATATTCAAAGTTGCCAACTGCCAAAAACCAGGCTAGTACATCAAGAAAATATATTGGTTTGTATTTGCACCATTTTTCTAAACTTTCTTATCTAGTATTTTTACTACCAGAATGAAAGATGATTCTCTGCTGCTCTTACTATCCAAACTAATCTGTGCACACCCAAAGGAAAAAAAAACAAAACAACAAAAAACCAAAAGAAACCCAGCTGATTCTGTTAAAGCATCTACAGCATTTCTTCAGTTACAAACAGATGCTTAATGACTCCTTCCTTGCAAGTTTATAAAACTTACATAGCAACTGCAGTAACACTAGGTGCACAAGTACAGACCAAAATTAGCAACAGAAGACAGCAAGCTCCTGCTACTAACTTTGCATAACACCAGAACAGCTAGAACAGAACTACACCCCTCTGAGCTCCTTTCAGAGACCTCAGTGATATCAGACAACTTGAAAATAACCCTTCCAGCACAATGTTTTCCTACCTTTACCAATAGTCATATTCAAGACTTCAATTAGACAGCTTGCTCCCCAGCTCAGCTCACAGAGAACAGTCACCAGTGAATTGGAAATTTATTGCTCATGGTACATGCACTTGATCCTAAAATGACAAAAAGCTTAACTCCTTGAGAGATTCTGCTCTGAAAAAAGTAATTCCTGTAAAATCACTGCTTCTTAGTGTAAAATCACTGCTTCTTAGTGTCCATATTACAATAGCAAGTGTAATGGTTTGGCAAGTATGGTAAGCAAGTCACTTTACAGCCACAATTTACTATGTTAAAAAAGTATGAGCAACACAAAACAAAAAAAAGCCCATGAACAACTATCCTGTCATCAAAAACAATAGACAAGGAGAATTTTGGCTTTTTGGACAAACAGTTTAAATAACATCCTTTTATGGCTTCAAAAAAGGGGGCCCCCTGCTAAATATACCCCACCATAAAAAAGCAGTTGGGTACTTGATGAGCAGTTGGGTACTTGGGTACAGGGTAATTCCTATTTTATACACCCCTAAAATACTTCAGTAGAGAGAATGAGGTGAAGGAAAGAGATTATAATGCTCTTTTCATAGCTTTTCACTATTTGGGTAAATATATCACAACTTCAGAAAATAAAATGGAAACAACAGCTGAACCGTAACTTTCAGCTTGCCAAGATCTACAGTATGTGACAGAAGATTAAAACAACTAGGGTTAGTAAAGGTGGAAGCTTATCCAAAATACTACAGCATAAATGCCTCCTTTCTTGGTTTGTATACATTTTATAAGAGAGGTGGAAAAAAACCCAAACAACAAACTTTTGGGGGTGATTTACTTTTGCAAAGACAGGCAAAATGAAAGCTGAGGGGACTGAAAGCAACTGTTCAAAAGAAATGATCTCCCACAGAAATCTCCACAGATTCAAATATGCGGATGCAGTTGGCTGAACCTGCTTAAACACATTCCCAATCAACATGCAGTTTCTCAGCAAAAAGAAGCCTTCTTCCACAAATGTTTCATCCCAAGAGAAACTTCCTCCACTGAACAGCCATGGAGAAACTATGTACTAACAAGCAGTAGGAAATGGCATCTGGAAACACACCACTTTGGATAGGAAGCATCACATTAGTCAGGTAATAAATCAATGTAAGATCCCACTTAATATGAAACACATTTATGCTATCCTAAATTACACAGTTTAGAAACAATTTGATCCAGAAATATATTTTATGCTTTTCAATGACCTGTTTCAAGTTGCGAAAACCATATAATTACTTCAAACTCCGACAAAAAAAGCTTTGCCCCCTGCTATTCTTTTGTTCCTGAAGGCAAAACCCTAGCTACCACTCCCAACATTGAAATCACAACAAAATTTCTGCAGGTTTCTTTTTTTTCATCACTTCAGATCTATAATGCCTCAGCTTTTTACAGCATTGTTCTCAGATAATTTTAGCAGGCCATTTAAAAAAACAAAAACACACGAGAGAAGTACTAAGTGTAAGTAAACTGTTTGCAAACCCCGTAAAATAAGATTTCTGAACCAGCCCGCGGGAGAGGAAGGCAGGTCCACTCCAGGGGTAGAGCAAGTGCTGTGCCTCAGCTAGCTGAAGGGCTGCGGCATGCACTTCGGGTCCACGGAGCTGTGATGCAGCGGGATAGAAATCGCATCAGCACACAGCCTCCAGGACCAGGTGGGAATGAACTTCATTAACAGGGTAAGAGCCCCTTTTATAGGCTCTGTTACAGAAGGGTCTAGAACTAGGGAGGAGTTTCAACAAACATGGTGTGGGAAGGAGGGGCCAACTCCATTTCTGGAGAACAGGGGAGGAATTAGGGGAGGAGATTCGTAACCAGGGGTAACAGGGGAGGGGTTAAGAGGAGCCTTCTAGATTGTCCTTAAACTGTTCATACAGTTCAATGTCTCTGTCTTTATAACGATTCCCCACATCTCCCCCTTCTTTATTTAGTAAAAAGGCCGATTTAAGGAATAGCCTTTTAAAGCAACCAGAAAAACAGGTGAGCAGACAGCCAAAAACTACGAGGGTGAGGATAATGACAATCAAGAACATTAGAATTTGTTTAGCCCAATTGGGGATGCTCCAAAATCCCAACATGTCGAGAAGACCTGGGGAATTATACCTCGGTGAAACCTGGATGTGATCGACGAGGGAGCGCAGCTCTTGAATTTTTGCAGCCACAGATTGAGAGTGATCGCTGACATTGAGGCAGCACATGCCCTGAAAGTCCTCACACCCATGACCGTGCTGGAGGAGAAGGAAGTCAATGGCAACTCTATTAAGTAAAGTCTCATGCTTTTGCTGCTGCGAGTCTTTAAGCAAATCGGTCAATGTCTCACTGGTGGCATTGACCTCCTTCTCGAGCCAACACCCCATGTGTGAAATTACTGACAGTGCATGTGCCGTTCCCACGGGGGCGAAGATAGACGCGAAAAAGTTGCCGGTTTTCAACCAAATGTCCAAGGAGGGGTCGCAGTCCCGTGGGAACTGTATAAAGGTGTGGCCTGGGGGTGGAACAACTGGTGCGCGACAAATCTTCTGGTGTTACCCGAACTTGTTGGGAGAGCGTGGAGAAGGGGGGTTTTCTTGGGGTTGAACAAGGCCAATTTTCCGTAAGTATAGGGTCCTCCTAACGGGAAGATCAGGATGGCAGACCAGGCCCGATCTCCACAAATGAGGAAGTACCCTCGAGGCAGTGTATGCGGGACTGGGACTCTTTCAGTGGGAAATTTAATGGGATGTTTGCACCAATTAGATTTTTTATATATTGGATTGTATGGGCCGACATTATTATGAGTACTCTTTACATTGACTATCCAATCATAATTAAAGCAATAACTAGTGGGGGCTGAACCTAACAATTTGATCTCTTGGGGCTCTATATCAGGGGAGGATAGGGTGTCTACTGACCGGTTTTCCGAGATGCCATACAAACAGGTTTGAAAGGGGTTCTGCGCGTTTTCATTATAAAGACGGAGGGTATCGGTCCTCGCTGCGGTGGCTAGCTTGAGCCAGATGTTCTCTCATCCTCGCAGCATCCATTTTGGTGCCTCTTGGGCGGGCAAAGTCCATTCCGGGTGAGTGTCCGAGTTGGCATCAGTCACGACGATTAGGGTGACATAGAGCAGCCAGGCGATGTCTTGGGTTCATTCCAGGGCTTTATCCTTTGCGCTGGAACCCATTTCGGCCCCTGCTCTGTAAGGATACAAGCATGTCCTCCCCCCCACGTTATGAGTGGGAGAGGGCCCATCCACTGATTAGTAATAAGGTCTTTGTACGTTATCTTAGCCTTAGCACTGGGCGGGTTTTCTGTTTGTGGATAAAAGTGTTTCTGGATCGCAGATAAGTTGTTATCATGTCGATTCAGGAAATTTAGAACATACATTGCCTTTTGCAGTATATCGTGGGGGGGTCAAACCCTAATTCCCCCTTTTTTGTTTTTTAATTAAATTTTTTAGTGTTTGGTGGGCTCTCTCCACGATTGCTTGGCCTTGCGGATTGTGTGGAATGCCTGTTTTATGACTTATGCCCCACAGAGCAAAGAAGTCTTTAGTCCTTTGCGCAACATAGGCAGGCCCATTGTCCATTTTTATTTCAGCTGGTATACCCATGTGTGCAAAGGCGGCCGTGAAATGCCTGATGACATCTCTGCCTTTTTCTCCAGAATGACACGTGGCTACAATAAAACTGGAGAATGTGTCGATTGACACGTGCACGTATTTTAGTCTGCCGAATTCTGCAACATGCGTTACGTCTGATTGTCAAATCTAGAGAGGTTCTAACCCTCTGGGGTTAGTCCCTTCGGCCAGGACTGGTGTAATTAGCTGACAGTCCGGGCAAGATCTAATTATGAATTTAGCTTGCGTTAGGGTTACGCCAAATTGGTGTTGTAGCACTCTGGCATTCTGGTGAAAAAAGGAATGAGCAAGCTTTGCTTGCTCAAACCTCTGTGGAATCACAGCCAGACCAGCAAGGGAGTCTGTGCGGCGATTCTCTTCTGCCACAGGACCAGGCAATGGCATGTGAGACCGAAGATGAGTAATAATGAAGGGTAGTGTTCACATGTTGATCAAGTATAATATTTGCCTGAATAAAGTAAATAATAAAGGATTTTCGACCTCTTTCAAAAGCGAATTTTCAGCAGGGGAGACAACGTGGACCACATATCTCGAGTCTGACACGATATTAATCTTTTCATCCTGAAAATGACAAAATGCCCGATAAACTGCATGTAACTCAGTGATCTGAGGAGAGCCAGCTACTTTTTGAATGTCATGATGCCAGTTGCCGCCAGATTGCCACATAAAGACCGAATTCCCCGTTCTCCCGGACCCATCAGTAAAGACAGTGATGGCGTCCTTTAGGGGAATTTTGGACAGATTACTTTTAAGCCGGATTGGTAATTCCGACAGCTGTTGTATAAATTTACAACTGGGTAAATGAATGCTGATCTTTCCAGTATAATTTGCTAATGCTGATTGTACATGGTCACTGGTCATAAGCCGTTGATCGAGAATTTTGTTCGTCACTGGCGAATAGATGGTGGCCGGGTCCTGACCCATGAGCTCCCAGCATCTCTTTCGACCTTTGAATAGTAGTTTGGATATAACTTCAGGAAAGGTTGTCAGTGTTTTGCAAAGATGATTGGACAGGAAAACCCATTCCCATATGCTAAAGTCACGGTTGTTACTATGGAATTGGCCTAGGATGGCAAAAGGCTGTATCTCTTTCTCTTTCCTTAGGATACACAGTGACACGGGCTGACCAGGGAGCTGCCTGTGACTTTGCCTGTTAGAGATCTTTTGCTGTACGATGTCCAACGCCTTTTCAGCCTCAGAGGTCAAAGTCCGACAGGATGTTAGATCTGGATCCCCTTTAAGAAGGGAGAACAGAGGTTTGAGGTCATCCGTGGAAATTCCCAGGACTGGCCTGATCCAATTGATCGTTCCGAGTAACTTTTGGAGATCATTAAGGGTAGTGATACTCCGATTAATCCCAATTTGCTGAGGGGCAATGTTTATTTGAGAAATTTTCCAACCAAGGAATTTCCAGGGAGCCTGCATCTTGATGTTATCCTCTGAGACGAAAAGACGATTGGTTTTTAAGACAGTCAAGGTAGCTTTTAGGGCTGATTGTAACAACGAGGTGTCTCGATGGCAAAGCAATATGTCGTCCATATAATGAAAAACAATCATTTGTGGGTTAAGATTGTCGAATAGATGCTAAAATATGGGCGACATATCGCTGACGTAGGACAGGGGAGTTTTTCATCCCCTGGGGCAGGACCTTCCATTGGTATCATTTGCAGGGTTCGACCAGATTGAATTTGCAGGGTTCGACCATGGTGAATGCAAATTTGGGACTGTCTTCAGGATTTAGTCGAAAGTGGAAGAAGCAGTCCTTTATGTCAATTATGATTATTGGCCAATTTTGAGGCAACATTGGCGGTGAGGGCATTCTGAATTGGAGTGCTCCCATCGGCTCTATCACCTCATTAATTTTGCAAAGGTCGTGGAGTAATCGCCAATTTCCAGACCTTTTCTGAATTACAAACACTGGGGAGTTCCAGGCGCTAGTGGACAGCTCTATATGTCTTTCTGCTAATCGGTCGTTTACCAGGCTATTTAAGATTTGCAGCTTCTTGTTAGGGAGTGGCCACTGATCTACCCAAACTGGTTTTTCCGTCAGCCAATTGAGCTTGGGTAGGAGCTGCTCATCAGTGGCCAAATTTAAAAATTTGTGGCAATTTGGAGCCCCCATTGGGACAAAACGTCCCTTCCCCATAGAGTAACTGGTAGTGACAAAATAAACGGTCGAACTGTTGCAAGACGGCCATGGGGACCTGAGATGGAAATGGTCTCGGCACTCTGGCACGGGGCCTGAGCGCCTCCTACCCCAGAGATGGTCATCACCGACGCTTCGGTGCTCCACCCGTCCGGACAATCTTTTGTGGCAATTACCGTCGAGTCAGACCCAGTGTCAATAAGCCCTCTGATGGTCACCGTGTTACCGGAGCCTGAAAGAGAAAGTTTGCATTTTAACATTGGATGCTCGTCCGACATAACCTGGGCCCAGTTGACAACAACTGCATCGGTTGTGGAAACACTGGAAAGTAGAGACAGGGACAGCAACTGAGCGATAGATTCTTCCATTGAGATTATGGTAGGAGGACTGGAAAGATAAACTGAAAAGCCAACTGAGTCCGGGAACACGAACCTAACCAATTGAGGCGGAATAATGACACCTTTCGTATTCGCCTGATGGGAGCACACCAACAAATACATGTCTTCAGATGACACCGGAACAGAAGGCCTAACTGAAAGATAATGGTAAGAAGAGGTTAGAACAACATTATTAGCTGTAGGGAATAAATAAATCCATTGAACAGTTACAGATTGGTTTCCACTTGATGCAATGTTGGTGTCGACTGGTAATGATTTTGTCGCTGGAGCGTGAGGGACTTTGGTGTCATTGCACCCCTCCGCATGGCGCTCTTCACCCCGTTTCCCTGCTCAGAAGAAAGGTTCCGTGTGGACAAGGCCCACTGTTTCCGCATGTTGGAAGGTGTTTTCGGCGGTAGTAGATTTCCATCAGACCCGAACTTAGATCTACAGTCCCGGGTCCAATGCAATCCTTTGTGGCACCTCTGGCAGGGATAGGGTGGCAGTTGTGGTGGCTGTCCGTGTAATTTTGGGCAGTCGTGTATAAAGTGGTCAGGGTCCCCACAATGATGACGGGCTGGCTTCCGGGTTACAGCGCTGAGGGCAGTCGTCAGCATCTCCATCTTCTGCTTGCGTGAGCCGACATCCCTAGAGGCTTCCACCATGTCCAGCAATGTGGGGTTTTTCAGCGTTTTTAATACTGCTCGGCATTCCTTGTTCACCTTTTGGAATAGGTCGTCCCTGGCCTCTTGATTCGAGATCTGCTTGTTAATCGCGTCTTTGAGTCGGTTGGCAAAATCCAGGAATGGCTCTTTGGCTCCCTGATAGACTAGGGTGAAGGATGACACAGGCGATGAAGCATTGGCTACATCCTTCAGAGTCTTCAGAGCCAAGTCTTTAGACTTATCCAGTTGCTCAGCAGGGAGTCGGGCTTGTTGTTTATTCCCAGTCCACGGACCTTCACCGTATAAACGGTTCACAAGGTCTGTGACTGGGGACCCCCTGCTTGAGAGCAGCTGGTTAGCATATTTGGTCACTGCAGCTTTCCAAGATGTTTCAAACATGGAAAGCTGCGCCAGTGTCAAAAGGACTCTAGCAATGGTGCGAATGTCATTTGGTGTAAGGGTGTAAGCTGCGAATAGAGAAGCTAATAACCCTAGAGTAAAGGGTGAGTTTAAACTATACTGATCTATCGCCTTTTTAATGTCCTTCAATATTGGGTAGCTTACTGGCTGCCATGTAGGGCGATTGTCCTCACTGGTAAACACGGGGAAGGTGGAAACGAAATCTAGATCAGCCGCTTTCTCAGCTTCGCGCCGTGCCTTTGTCCACAGGTTACAGTCCATATCAGTATCAGAGTCAGTATCATCTGTGGCAGTGTCTCATGTGCCGATACACTCGGCATGGGCGGCGCCATGTTGCCAGATGTTATGGGCGGAAGTATCATGGGCACCGCCATCTTGAAGGTGTGCATGGGTGCCGCCATGTTGCCATATGGTACAGGCGCCGCCATCTTGCCATACGGTACGGGCACCGCCATCTTGAAGGCGCTTGGCCACTCCCTTTTTCCGGGGCAGTGTTTGCTCAGTGGGAGTGGAGGGAGGTGTGTCGGAGGCGCGGCGATGACGTGGGGTGGCGTGGGAAACAGAGCTCATGGCGCCATTTGGTGCTGATCGTGGCGAGACCTCCTCGTGTCCACCATGTTGTGTACTGTTCCCGATGTCGGTTTTCGCGCTCGTGGACCTCCCGCCCTGGTGTTTCGCACCCTTTTTTCCCCGCGATTCGCCATTTCCCGCCGATGGAGAGGGAGAAGGAGAAGGAGAAGGAGACAAGAAGACGAACGGCCATTTTGATGGCACTCTCCCCATCTGCCATTTTGGGGCTTATTCTGACGCAGTTTGGATCTTTTTTCTTGCTCAACTAAATGTCCCCAAATCAGTCTCCAGGCTATTAATGCTTTAAATGCTGTTTTTTCACCCTGCTCGCTTTTACTCCATATTTTTCTCCCGATGATATCCCATTCTTTCGTGGTTACATCACTCGGGAGGACTTTATCATTGTCTGCGAGCCAGATTGACAGGTATTTCAGGGACGTTTTATCATAGTCGTGGGGTTTGCATCTAATTATAAATTTGAGGTGGTGATATATATCCTTCTTCGTATGGGAAAGGCAAATTCCCATGGCTAATATTAAAGTTCTTGGGGATAGGGTCTTCGGGGACGGTTACTAGGGAATTTAATTGGCTGCTCACCTCTGGTGCCTGCACGCTGGGTTTGCGGATGAACTCGCCTCTCAGCGTCGATCCCCCATTCAGCCAAAGGAGCTGCCAGCCCGCTGATCCCACACAGGGGTGTGCTCCAATCGCTGCCGATGTGCTGTCTCAATATGAGGCGCGTCAGTTGTGCCGCGCGTTGGGCGCCATATGATGCAGCCCGCGGGAGAGGAAGGCAGGTCCACTCC